>WWET01005023.1:7459-21683 GCA_011038615.1 Limnodynastes dumerilii
GAGCGTATGGCCCCTTTCTTACGCCGGCTGAAGTTAGGGTAGCCTTCAGCCGGCGTAAGGAAGGGGCCATACGCCTGCATAGGGGGAGTGCCAGGGGGGAGTCAGCGATGTAACGCTACATCGTTGTTCTGGATCAGGCCCAATATGCTGACACTAAAATGAAAATTCCTAAAAGACAAATGTCCCGCAAAGAAAATAGTAATAGAAACTGCCGTAGATGCGGTAAGGGTACTGATAAGCTACTCACATAGATGTTCCAAGTGTACAGACGTTCAAGTGTAGAGATGTTCAGCTACTATTGTAGACTTATAACGGGAGTCCACCCGTATGTCTCCTCCCAGGGAGCCATCTCCGTGCACCGGCTGTGGGTGATGTAAAGTTTCCTTCGATGCAGCCCCTTCTGTGCATGGGCTCAAAGATCGCTGTTATCCTGCTATGCAGTTCAAATAATAAAGTGGGGAACTCCACCGATAGCGGGAGACCGTCTGTATATTTTTCATAGAAGTATAATGAGTTGAAGTATACACTTGATCAGGAACGTGAGTCTAATCCAGAAAAGGTAGTTAGTGCAACACCTGGTATAGCTAATCAGGTCTGTTTGTAACTTTAAACACATACAGCAATCATCGGTTAGGAAAACCAACTAAGGTGCAGCAATGCGGTGGTTTAAAATTTAGTGTCCAGACATAATTCGGGCATCAGATCTGTGCAGTGACCACCTCTTATGCGTTTCTCCGATGTGGTTTCGTCAGAGAGCATAGAAGGTATGGCTAGATGTGGATCGTCTTAAGTATTCTGCTTGCAGGTGTTTTTCATTCCAGCTAATCAGCTGGAAGAATGTGCAATAGTTCAGAGCTGCTTTTAAGCATGTTAAGATACATTGTATATTCTGTGGCAACATCGGCATCTAAAAGTATCATTTCACTCTGATTCATAAACCGAATATTGCCTTTTATGAATGACCAAAAATATACATAAAAATGATATTTAAATAAAAATAATAATAATAATTGCTGTGAATAGGGCAAAACTGTGTGTGATTTGTGTGCCTGAGATTACAAAAGAGAAATGGAGACAGTACTGTTTGCTTATGTGAAAGGCTGTTTCATTTTGCACAATATCAATTAAAGAACTACTATGTGGCATACTATGGATTAAAGGCACTGCTGCATGCACAGGCATAGTTCGGAACAGGAATAGGACAGGGGTGCCAGCCACAGAACTGCAGGTTCCCTGTTTCCTGCTTCTAACAGAGGTTCTGTTATATTATAGCAGCACAGGATGCTTGATGTTATGAGGCCAGGAACTGCTGGTTGCAAAGGGTGGCACATACACAATGCCTGAACCACTGGTCCAGGTACTGTGTATGTGTTTCCATGGCAGCTGACTCTCCAGGGCCAGCATCATTCAGACAGCAGAGCATGCCGCGGAGGATGGGAGAAGAGAGGTGAGAACTGTAGACAGCAAAGGTAAGTGAGGATTAAAAGTGGATGAAAAGAATAAAGGAGAATGTTGGTAAAAGAGGTTACATAGTAGGACAGAAGGCATGTAGGGTCACAGAGGATTTCATGAGTCATACAGGGGCATAGAGGGGAACAGGGTGCTTACAGGGGGTTCATAATCACGGAACAGAAATCGCACTCCAAAATGTGCCCATCTTAGACAAACTAACACCCCCCCAATGGAAAATAATAAAATATATAATTTTATTATGTTATTAATATTATATTTTATATTGGGGGGTGCTGCTCCTAACCACCTGAAGAACATAACAATATCAACAGATATGGATGGTTGAAAAGCAGCGTTCTTATGATTTAAAATGTAATAAATATTTATTAGATATGTATTACAATTAAATTGGTAGGATTCAAAGGTGTTAAAAAATATAAATATAAAAAATATATATAAAAAAATAGAAAATGATTAAAGTAAGGAAAAGTGTATAGATATTAAACTATCCTCTCATGGTAAATAACCATGCTCTTACAGGTTCTGTGCTCTCCATTATGGAGCATCTGTGAAACTCCCAGAAGAGGACTGTCATGACGTCACAGCAGTGCTTGCCCCTGTACTCACAATCAAGCCCTGCTGTAAAGAGTGGCAAGAATAAGAGTCTTGGAAAACAGGTAAGTTAGTGTAATAATTGCCCCAGCAACACTGCCGTCAACTACTGTTTTCATAAATTCTTCTAAACAGAATACATATAATGGAAATTTCTCAGATATATTAATAGGTTTTTACCAAATTTACACTTTTTCCACAGGTAACTTCATCTGAGTGGGCCTAGTATAACCCATATCACCTGTGCAGTTGTAAAGTATTCTTGTTTTTCTTTTATAGTTACCTTATAGTAATTTAGTGTCTTTAATTTCTGTGCTTCAGATTAAGATTATTGCATATTATTGTTTATTGTTTGTTGTTTGTCTTATTTTGTATAATTTCTATGGGTGAGGTTTAAAAGTATTGAGGTTTTTTGTTAGATAATTAGTCAGCTGTGCTAATTGCTTTTACTGTGGTAATTGATTAGTTCATTGGGCAGTATTCACACCTAAGAAGCTTCTGCTTTTTAGGTGCATATTTTTATGTAATGACCTACTACCCATGCGTAGTAGGTCAATTATGCAATCTACGTACCAGTTAAGCATACCCTCCAACATGACTCCCTCCATTCGGTACAAAATACTCTGCTCTTGCTCTTCTTTCCTAATCTCTGATTGCAGTCACTGTGTTACACACCTTTCCATTCAAATAACTAGTATAACACAGGTGACTGCGATCAGAGATTAGGAAGGAAGAGCAGGAGCAGAGTATTATGTACCGAATGGAGGGGGTTATGTTGGAGGGTCTGGTTAAATTAGAATGAGGCGGCCTTAAGTTGCCTCAGGGAGTGTTTAGACAGAAGAGGGAAGGGGGAGGGATTTAGATTAGTCGGGGAGGGCGGACGGGTGCTGAGGAGGGCAATGTCCTTCTTAAGAAGCAAACTATGCAGAGTTAGATAAGGGAGCCCTATGGCACTCATAAGTGCCATAAGGTACCTAGAAGTGGAGGGCGGGTTAGGGGCAAGACGGGGGAGTTAGGTGCAGATCTGCCCGCACCTAACACACTCTTAAGTGTGAATACGGCCCATTGTCTGTGATTTAAAGGTAGCTATTATTTAAACTGCAAAGGTGTAACCTGCCTGGTTTTAACTGCCTGATTTTCTAAGCATTGATTTTGCAAGCATCTAGGAGTTGTTACTGGTATTAGAACTGGATTTGGTCCAGTTGTGTGAATTGTTATTGTAGTGAAGTTTGCTGATTTTAAGTGGAAAAAACCTTCTAGAATGTCTGGTCTTGTACATTGCGGTGGTTGTGATGGTCTTGTTTTGCGTGAAACAATTTGGAAACTCAGGTGTTGCCCAACTTGTCAGAAAATGTTTTTTTTGTGAGATGAGATAGCTAGAATGCATGGTGAAATATGCAGGATGTCTGTATCTTTGATGCCACCATTGCCTCAGAGTTCCCAGGAGGCGTACTGGGTGGACTATGACAAAGAATGCTGGTAAGAAGGTTCAAGTTTTGCAAGGACACATTGCACAAGCTGTGCTCTTGCAAAACTCATATGCAGCACTTGGAGGGCTGGAGTGCATTACAACAGGTAATGTAGAACATGAGGTGTTAAGGGAACCTGATGGTGGAAGAAGTTGGGAACTGCTGTGAAGCAGGTGGCAAATACTGTTACTTTTTCTGAAGTGCTGGCACTACACAAGTTTACAGAAGGTAGATGTATGCGCATTAGTGATTTCAATCTGTGGCAAGGAAGTAGTGTCATGAGGAAGAATTGGGTTCATAAAACATAGCCATGCTATCTGGCAAAACAGAAACTTGTATAAAATCGATGGCTTGCACCCATCTTCTGTGGGAACAGATATTTTAAGTGAGCAGTTTAAATGCTTTATTAGAAACCATTTAAACTAGGAGAAGGGGACGGTGATACAAATCAGTGCTCGAAGTGGGCCTGTAAACGGCAGTATGGCATACTGCCACTTCTGTGAGTCAGCTCTGAATAAGAATACAGCTGCTCACAGAATTTTAAGATTCTGTGAGCATCTGTATTTTTACTCGGTGCAGGCTCACAAAAGTGCAGGTATGCCCAGGGCCGTAGCTAGGGTAGTGCGAGCAGTGCCACCGCCCAGAGCGCGAGGAGAGGGTGATTGCAGCTTACACAGGCAGCTGATGAATCTCCTGCTGCTCCGCAGAGAGATTTTGAAAGCTTTCCCCAGTGCCTGACAGGTTGACACTTCAGGGAGTAGCTGAGATCATTGTGCTACTCCCTCATTGGCTGCTGCAGCTATGCACCGCCCCCACTCCCTCTATTTCCTCCTTCCAGCCCACCTCAGCATCTGCACAGCTCTACTAAAAAGTAATTGTGTGTGTGTGTTTGTGTGTGTGTATGTATGTATGTATGTATGTATGTATGTATGTATGTGTGTGTTATTATGCCTTGTGTGTGTGTTATTATGCATGCATGGTGTGTGTGATATTATGCATTGTGTGATATTATGCATACATGGTGTGTGTGATATTATGCATGCATGCATGGTGTGTGTGTGTCTGTTTGATATTATGCATTGTGTGATATTATGCATGCATGGTGTGTGTGATATTATGCATACATGGTGTGTGTGATATTATGCATGTATGGTGTGTGTTGGGAGATTATGCATACATGGTGTGTGTATGTGATATTATGCATGCGTGTGTGTGTGTGATATTATGCATGTATGTAGTGTGTGTTATTATTATTATTATTATTATTACCGGTTATTTATAAGGCGCCACACAGTATCCGCAGCGCCGTACAGAGGCAATAGCAAAGACAATAGTTACATATACAATTCAATGCAATAATGAACAGAGGGTTCATGAATAAGGAATACAATACATGTACAAAGCAAAATTAAAATACAGTACAAAAAAAAACCAAAAAAAAAACACAGAACAATATGTAAAGAAAATAAAGATGCTGGAGGTGTGTGTAGAAGCAGGTGAATAAGGACAAAGATAGACAGTAGAGAGAAAAAGGTGGGAAGTGATGAGGACAAGGTAGAGGGGTGATGACAGGAGGGAGGAGGACCTTGGTCATAAGAGCCAACAAGCTAAGTGAAAGAGGGCAAATAAACAGTAGACACAGTTATGAAGATGGGGAGGACAGGTAAGCTTAGGTGGAAGAAGGGTAGGCTAGCCTGAAGAAGTGGGTTTTGAGGGAGCATTTGAAGGATTGCAGGGTGCTGGATTGCCTGATAGGATGTGGAAGGTTGTTCCAATGGAGAGGGGCGGCCCGGGAGAAGTCTTGGATGCGGGAGTGAGAGGTCATTATCAGGTTAGAGTTGAGGCGACGGTCACCAGCAGAAGGGAGGATATGGGAGGGAGTGTGATTGAGATAATGGAGGAGAAGTAGAGAGTGGAGGAGGAGGAGAGAGTCTTGTAAGTTGTGGTGAGGAGCTTGAAGAGAATTCTAAGAGGGACAGGAAGCCAGTGTAGAGACTGACAGAGAGGGGAGGTGGAGGCAGTGCGTTGGGAGAGGAAGATGAGTCTGGCTGCAGCATTTAGTATAGATTGTAGGGGTGCAAGACGGACCAGAGAGAGGCCAGAGGAGAATGTTGCAGTAGTCCAGACGGGAAATAATGAGAGAGTGAATGAGCGTTTTAGTGTCATATGCTGTTAAGAAGGGTCTGATGCTTGCAATGTTGCGGAGATGAAAGCGGCAGGACAGTGAAAGGGCATGGATGTGAGGGCTGAAGGAGAGAGAGGAGTCCAGGATGACGCCCAGGCAGCAGACTTAGGTGGAGGAGGAGATGATGGAGTCGCCAATAGTAATAGAGATAGTAGGGGTAGAGAGGATATGTGAAGGAGGAAAGACAACAATTTCCGTTTTGTCCATGTTAAGCTTGAGAAAACGATCGGACATCCATGAGGAAATGACAAAAGTTCGGGGCAGAGGTCAGGGGAGGAGAGATAGATTTGAGTGTCGTCGGCATAGAGGTGGTAGTTAAAACCAAAGGAGCTGATGAGGTCACCCAGAAAGGAGGTGTAGAGCGAGAACAGAAAGGGACCAAAGACTGAGCCCTGGGGCATGCCAAGGGGAAGAGGGGTAGTAGGGGTGGAAGAGCTAGGGGTTACGACAGAGAAGGAGCGATCCAAGAGATAGGAGAACCAGGAGTGGAGAGTGCCAGGGAGGCCGAGGGAGCGAAGGGTGTGGAGAGGGTGATTAACAGTGTCAAAAGCTGCTGAAAGATCCAGGAGGATGAGAAGGAAGAAGTGGCCCTTAGATTTGACAGAAAGGAGATAATTTATGACCTTAGTCAGGGCAGTTTTAAAGGAGTGCAGGGGGCGGAAGCCAAATTGGAGAGGGTCCAGGATGGAGTTGTCGGCAAGGTAGCCGATTAGACGCTTGTAAACAAGCTGTTCAAGCAATTTAGAAGTGAAGGGCAACAGGGAGATGGCGCGCAAGCGTCATAAGTCTGCGCGCACCACGGAGGAGAGAGCCAGAAGAGACACAAGAAAGGTAAGTTTATTTTACAGTTGTTTTAAAAAATAGATGGGGATTTGAAATGGGGGAGTGGGAAGCTGCACATGAAAGGGACAGTAAGGCTGAATGAACACATATAGAGGGGCAATAATTCTGGCTGGAGACAGAAGGAGGGGCAATAAGGCTGGGTGGACACAAATAAAGTGGGGAGCAATGAGGCTGGCTGGACACAGGAGGGGCAAAAAGACATAAGGCTAGGCAAACTGAAGGAGAGGACAATAAGGATGGCTGTATACAAATAAAAAGTGGGGGGTAATAAGGCTGTCTGGACATAGAATGGGCAATAAGGCTAGGCAAACTGAAGGAGAGGACAATAAGGATGGCTGTATACAAATAAAAAGTGGGGGGTAATAAGGCTGTCTGGACATAGAATGGGCAATAAGGCTAGGCAAACTGAAGGAGAGGACAATAAGGATGACTGTATACAAGGTGTGGGGGGGGGGTAATAAGGCTGTCTGGACATAGAGAGGGTGCAAGAAGACTGTTTGAACAAACAAGGAGGAGGACAATAACGCTGACTTGACATAAATGAAGAGGGGGCAATAAGGCTGACTGAGCACACAAAAGGAGGGGCAATAAGGCTGACTGGACAAAGAAGGAAGGGGCAATAAGGCTGGCTAGGCACACAAAAGGAGGAGTAATAAGATTGGATGGACAAACAGAAGGAGGGGACAATAAGGCTGACTAGACACAAATAAAGAGGGGGCAATATGGCTGAATTGACACAGGAGTAGGGGTAAGAAGGCTGGGTGGACACATAAAGAAGGGGCTATAAGACTGGCTGGAAACAATGAGGGGGCAATAAGACTGAACAAACAGAAGGTGGGGACAACAAGGTTGATGTACACAAATAAAGAGGGAGCAATAAGGCTGGCTGGGCATACAAAAGGAGTGGCAATAATGCTGGTTGGTCAAACAGAAGGAGGGGATAATAAGGCTGACTGGACACAATTTTAAGAGGGGAGCAAAAAGGGTGTCTGGACACAGAAGGAGGGGCAATAAGGCTGGGGCTATAAGACTGGCTAGCTACAAAGTAGAAAGGGACAATAAGGCTGGTTGGACACACAGAAGGAAGGTGCAATAAGGTTGGCTGAGCACACAAAAGAAGGGGCAATAAGATTGGTTGGACAAACAGAAGGCGGGGACAATAAAGCTTGTCCGCCTCTAAAATGGCTCTGTGGGGGAGCTATCATTGTTTTTTCCCTAGTGGTTACCAGATCATTTAATTAAACATGAAGCGTTTAGTGTAGAAATCATGACCCACATGACATGTACACAATGGGCCTGATTCACACTTATGAAGCTGCGGCTTCTTAAGTGCGTATTGGTCCGAATTTACCTATTGCGCATGCGTAGTAGGTAATTTGCGCTATCTAAGTAGCCGATAGGCACGTAGATAGTGTAGGTGTGGTCTTTACAGACCGCACGCAGTGTGTTACGTAAAAGAAGCAGTGTATAGGAGTTTTTAGGCAGAAGTGGGAGGGGGGAGGCATTTAGATTAGCTGGGGGATGGCGGGAGAGATGCGGGGAGGTGCCATGTCCGTACGAAGACTTAAGGTAGCCCTATGGCACTTGTAAGTGCCATAAGGTACCTAAAAATGGGGGGGGGGGCGGGACGGGGGATGGAAGAGTGAGTTTGGTGCGCATCTGCACGCACCTAACTCACTCTTAAGTGTGAATCAGGCCCAATGTGATTACTCAGTGTTGACCTGTTTACTTTGCCAAAAGACACATCTGGTGCTGAAATTTCCATACCCCCACTTCTAAATTTCCACTTCAACCACTGATACAAATAATAAAAATAGCTGCTCCCCCAACCAAGAAGTGTTGTGTAGCCAGTCAATAATGACAGATAGCATAGCCACAGCAACTAATAGAAAAGAGAACAGAAAAAGCAATATAAAGATATCTAGCAATAATAATAAACTGAAGAATAGGAGATTCATATTGCAACCTCTCAGAGCAATGTGTGCAAATACTAGGAGTTTAGGAAATAAAATCCCTGAACTAATTGCAATAATGTCAAGGAATAATTTGGATATCGTGGGAATCACGGAATCATGGTGCAATAAAAATCATGACTGGGACCTAGCTATACCAGTTATAATTTATTTAGGAAGGATAGGAAAAATTGGAGGAAGCATATTAATGTATGTTAAGGAAGGGTTAAATTCAGGGAGTATTGGAGAAAAAACTGAGGCTCTTTGGGTAACCATAAAAACCCAGGGGGTTCTTCTTCGTACTGGAGAGATATAGACCACCAGGGCAAGATGAGGAAATGAACAATGTCCTATTGCAAGTCATTGCTAATATGGCATTAAAAGGGGATGTAATAATCGTGGGAGATTTTAATCTATCCGATGTAAACTGGGGTGAGTTTTCAGCAAGCTCTACTAGAAGTGGGGACATTTTAAATTCAATACAGGAAGTGTCCCTTAAGCAACTAGTGAGAGAGCCCACTCGCAAAGAGGTCATCTTAGATTTGGTATTTACAAATGGTGACAGAATCTCAGAAGTAAGTGTGGGTGAGAACCTAGGATCCAGTGATCATTAACCAGTATGGTTTTATATAATGACTGAGAGAGACACTTGCCACACAAAGACAAGGGTGCTAAATTTAGGATTTTGTGGAAATGTGTAAGTGATTGTTTGACAGAGTGGAGGCACAAGAAAGGAGTACAGGAGCAGTGGGGAAATAAAAAATGCATTATTAACAGCAAAAGACCTTTGTATAAGAATGATTAGGAAGAGCACCAGAAGAGCCAATGTGGTTTACAAAAGAGGTAGCAACTATAGTGAAAGCAAAAAAGATGGCCTTTTGGAATTAGTAGTAGGGAAATTGATGGAAACACTGGTAAAGGAACAAATTGTACAGTATCTTAAATCCAGTAACTTACAGGATCCCAAGTAGCATGCATTCACTGGGAAAAGATCATGTCAAACAAATTATATTACATTTTTTGACTGGGTCAGTAAAGTATTAGATAAGGGGGGAGCTGTAGACATAGTGTCACGAACTGCGAGGAATGGTGTGACCTGCCCTGGGTTTCCAGGGAAGCAACAGACGAGCAGGAGTGAAGTGAAATAATGATTGACTTTAATGGGGATGGTTGCACAAAACAGGAATAAGAGATAAACAATAATAATGAACAGTCTTTGGATCAAGGAAAGCAGAGGGGCCAAGGGGAATGGATGTGCACTAGTGAGGACAAGAGTCCGTGAGCCGGGGTTCACACTGGCAGGTGCGACAAAGTAGAAGGCAGAGGGCAATGAGTGGGTGAGAGCTACGGCTGGAGAGTGGTAGCTGATGAGTAGCACGATGAGTCCAAGTTGCGGTAACATTAAGGTTGAAGCTGAATAGGCAAGATGAGTCCGGGTTGCTGAGACTGCAGGGTTAAAGCTGAATGGACAAGATGAATCCGGTTGGCAGAGACTGGAGGGTTGAAGTAGAGTAGACAGATGAATCCGGGTTGGAGATAATGTGGAGCTGGAGTAGAGTAGACAGGACTGATAGCTTGACTGAACCAGGACTGGCGTTGACTGGGTCAGGACTGGTAGCTTTGACTGGACCAGCACTGGTGTTGACTGGACCAGGACTAGTAGCTGTGACTGGACCAGGACTGGAGTGAATTGACCAGGACTGGTAGCTTTGACTGGACCAGGACTGGTAGCTTTGACTGGACCAGGACTGGTAGCTTTGACTGGACTAGGACTGGTAGCTTGACTGGACTAGGACTGGAGTGCTGGGTTGCACAGGATTGGCGTGCTGGGATGCGCCGGATTGGCGTGCTGGGACGAGCTGGACCGCAAGGCTACTGGACCGGACTGCGAGGACCATGGCAACTGGAACCAGAAAAGGACCCAGGACAGCGGAAACGGGACGGCAGGACTAGGACAGTGAGACCAGGGCGGCAGGACCAGTACTTGAGACCAGGACGGCAGGACCAGGACTTGAGACCAGGACTTGAGACCAGGAGGGCAGACGGGACCCGGATAGCAGACTGGAACTGGACAGCAGACTGGAACTGGACAGCAGACTGAACCTGGATTGTAGACTGGACCAGGATTGCAGATTGGACCTGGATTGCAGACTGGACCGGGATTGCAATCTGGACCAGGATTGCACACTGTACTGGATTGCAGACTGGACCGGGATTGCAGACTGGACCGGGATTGCAGACTGGACCTGGATTGCAGACTGGACCTGGATTACAGACTGGACCGGGATTGCAGACTGGACCTGGATTGCAGACTGGATCAGGTTTTAGCAGACTGGATCAGGGTCAGTAGACTGGATCAGGGTCAATAGACTGGATCAGGGTTAGCTATAGCTTAGCTCAAGAGAGAGAGGTCAGGACAGCCAGCTTCAGGAAGACCAAGTTGATCTGGGCACCGAGGATAGAGTGCACAGGGCTTAAATAGTGCACCCTGTGCACCGATTGGCTGGAGGACTGAAGAAGAGGATTCTCATTGGTGGACAGAGTCACGTGAGTATCTTCAAGATGGCGGCGCCCACGGACCAGAGGCACCGCCGATCCCAGCGCCAGAATACACGTGGGACGCCGAGATCAAGATACAGCAGGGTAAGTAGTGGAGTCTGTCACTGCTTCAGTGACAGACTCTGTGAGCCTAGAGGACCAGAGCATTAGGAGGGGACCACGGACCGCCCGCAGCTGTGCGGCAGACCCGGAACATCTGTCACTTTACTGGATTTTAGTAAGGCTTTTTATACTGTGCCACAATGCAGACTGTTAAATAAGATGAACACTTTGGGATTGGATTTAAAGATAGTTGCATGGATACAATCTTGGTTGCAGGATAGACAACAGAGGATTGTAGTAAATATGAATCCCTTCTGGGGATGGTAAAATAACCAGTGGAATACCTCAGAGTTCTGTACTTGGAGCAGTGCTTTTTAATATCTTCATAGGTGATATTGCCTGTGGTATCGAGGGGAAAATATGCCTATTTACAGATGACACAAAGATATGTAACAGGCTGGACACGGCAGGAGGGGAACACAAAATGAGGGCTGATCTAGATAAACTGGAAGAATGGTCAAGAGTGTGGCAACTGCAGCTTAATAACAAAAAAATGCAAAATCATGCACTTGGGGCACAAAAACTCAAAAGCTCAGTATATCATTAATGGTACTCCATTAGAAACTACTGAGGAGGAAAGGGATCTAGGAGGCATTATTTTATATAACTTAAAGGTAACCAAGCAATGTAACAAAGCAATGAGAAAGGAAAGTCAGATGCTTGGTTGCATAGGGAGAGGAATCAGTACCACAAAGAGAGAAGTAGTGATGCCCCTTTATAGATCATTGGTACGACCTCACCTAGAATACTGTGTTCAGTTCTGGAGGCCATGGGCCGAATTCACAACCCTGTAATTTTTTACATGCCTAATTATACGATTCTAGATACTACGCATGTGTAGTAACTATTTTACGCTATCTACGTAGAGCTTCGTTAAGTAGGTTGCGTACATGTGGTCTTGTCCCTTCTCCAACCTTCCAGAAAAAAAAAGTTATGATAACCCTGACTGCATGGTATAATATGAATAGACAGCACTTCTAATTGGCATTATATAAACTGACACACACCTAGATAGTTCTAGATACACCTATTCAATGTCACAGAACATCCCTCATTAGAGGTTTCTAATAAAATGTGCTGAAGTTTTGGGGGAAAATAAATGCATACCTCTCTTTCCCAGTGTGTAAACATTTTGTTGCCTTGGTGCCACCTCCTCTCTTTGAGCAGTTTGTTTGGCTATTCTGCAAGGTCCTGTTATTTGAAATAAAATAGAAAAAAAACACTAAAAGCGCTCCAATCTGTAGCTTCAAAACACGTTTAAGAGTTTCCCAAAAAATTTAGAAATTTGACCAAAAGGGAAAATAAAATGTATAAAATGGCGCTGATTGCAGACCATATAAACAACAATATTGGTTACAAATATTAAATAAGTAATAAATACTATTAATATAAGAGCGGTATAAAAACTGACGTGGGACAAAGATATCTTTGTGTTGCAAGAAGATAAGGTGCAGTGTGTTATACCGGTACTTACATTTTCCACCAGAAAGACAACCAAAAAATATGTTTTCAAAAATAAATTTTACTTCCACATCTTTAAAACAAGCATAAATACAATAGTTAACAATAAATATCCCCTGAAATCAACATGGTTTTGCCCAGGAGTAACTTTTCCCTCTTATTTTCAGTCTCTGAATCAGGTCCTGTGTCTGGTCTTGAAACATCCATAGCTATGTAGTCAATATTAGTTTTTTTGTTTTGTTTTATTGTGATGTACAATTTTATAAAAAGAGGCATTGTTGTATTTGAAGGTCTGTGGCACTTTTGATGATTATTTTGGACTCATGCTTGTTGATTATCTGAACCTTTCTAACTGTTGCATAATTTTTGTGTTATTACATGTGCTTTTGTATTAATAGTAATCAGCCATTAAAGGTTATTTTATTTGGGAAGCACCAGGTACTTTTTCATAACGTGCTAAATACCCCAGAACTCACTGGGAAAAAGGGAAAATCACCCATGTGAGTGACAGATGCTACCCCATGTGTATTAGTCAACTCATCCTCGTGTCCAACGTCCATTTCTTCTGTTCCTCCACAATATATGTAATTTGCTGATGTTCTTTCCAAGCAGACCTTGGAATTGCCACCTCAACATAGACCCTATATTTGCGTTATAGACCTGGTTCCTGTTGCCAAGTTTCCCAAAGGTAGTCTATTCTCCTTGTTCCGTCCTGCGTCGGCTGCTATTGATTAATATATTCAGGACAATCTCCAAAAAGTCTTTAACTGGCCCTCCAAATCTTCACTTGTAGTTGGGGTGTTTTTTATCAGCAAAAAAGATCTTGTATAGATTTTCGCATCTTTGGCCGAATTATCATAAAAAATAACTTTCTTGTTCCTTTAATCATGGATTACCCCAACCAATTTAGGGGTGCAGTAATCCATACAAAAATTGATCTCAGAGGGGCCTTTAACTTGATACACATCTGAGAGGAGAATGGATGGAAGACGACATTACACATTCCGTTCATTATGAATACCGTGTCATGCCATTCGGTCTATGTAATTCGGTCTATGTAACACATCTTCAGTATTTCATGATCCAATCAACTACATCCTTCAAAATTTCTTAGCAAAATTTGTTGCCATTTATCTAGACAACATATATTTTCCCTCTTTAAAAGCCACCGGAAACATGTACATCAAGTTCTTACCAGCCTCCTTGAGAAAAACCTCTTTGTCGAGCTGGAAAAGTGTGACTTTGCGGTGACAAATTCTAAATTCCTGGGCTATGTGATTACTCCACATTGGTTTTCAATAGAACCTGATAAACATAGAAACATAGAAAGTGACGGCAGATAAGAGCCACATTGCCCATCTAGTCTGCCCATTTGTTTATTTAAACCTATACTGACACTAGACCCTATTTACCCTCAATTTGGTTTACAATTTAGGATACTCTTATATTTATCCCAAGCATGTTTAAATTGTTCTACTGTATTGGCCTCAACCACCTCAGATGGGAGGCTATTCCACTTATCTATCACCCTTTCAGTGAAGTGAAGTTTCCGCACATTTCCTTTGAATCTACCACCCTCCAGTTTATAT
>WWET01005023.1:57346-68065 GCA_011038615.1 Limnodynastes dumerilii
TATACGGGCGCGTGAAGGCCACACACACTACTGAGACTCATTTTGACTTGTTTTAAGGACATTACATCAAAGTTGGATCAGCCTGTAGTGTGTTTTTGCACTTTCATTTTGAGTGTGTCTCCAAATCCAGACCTCCATGGGTTAATAAATTTGATTTCCATTGATAATTTTTGTGTGATTTTGTTGTCAGCACATTCAACTATGTAAAGTATTTAATATTTCATATTTCATATTTTTATATAGAATATTTCATTCATTTAGATCTAGGATGTGTTATTTTAGTGTTCCCTTTATTTTTTTGAGCAGTGTACAATCTATCAGTACATAAATATAAATATTTACTATTATTATTATTATTAATGTTTATTTATAATGCGCCACACAGTATCCGCAGCGCCGTACAGAGGCAATAGTAAAGACAATAGTTACATATACAATTCAATACAATAATTAACAGAGGGTATAATAAAAAAACATGAATAAGGAACACAACACATATACAAAGCAAAATTAAAATACAGTACAAAAAAACAAAAAAATAAAATAAAATAAATAAAAGCAGAACAATATGTAAGGAAAAAAGATGTTGGAAATGTGTGTAGAGGGAGGTGAATAAGGACAGAGACAGGCAGTAGAGAGATGAAGTTGGAAGTGATGAGGACAAGGTAGAGGGGTGATTACAGGACTGAGAAGGACCTTGCACATAAGAGCTAACATACTAAGTGAGAGAGGGCAAGTAAACAGGAGACACATGGGGAAATACGGTATATAAAAATCAATTCAATTCGGCTCAATAAAGTCCCTATTATACATCTTTATGTATATTCTACACACATTTAAGGGAGACAACTAAAATCTAAAATACCTTTCCGCCAAGGATAAGTGTAATAGTAGATAAAATAGTATATCTTGAAGACCTAAAAGTAAACCCTTAAATAATTCTGTAAAATAATATAAAATTATGGGAGGTGTAAAAGATGTATATCAAATTGTATAAACAAATAAATCAATCAATCCTATTAAAAGAAGTCCCTATTTTACATCCTTATACACATTCTACATATATTAAGGGAGCCCCAATCATACCAGACATCTAAAATCTAAGATACCTTTCCGCCAAGGATAAGTGTAATAGTAGATAAAATAGTGTATCTAGCAGACTTAAAAGTGTTCCCCTAAAACATTATATAAAAAATTAAAAAATTGTAAAAATTATAAAGAATAGAAGGATAAATTGTGTATACTAAAGATGGATCACACCTGAGCTAGTAATGCAATAAAATACATAAATATTATTGTACTACTTTCAAACCAGAGATTATGTTTTTAGTCCTTACCTGTTGGATGTCAGCTGTCGGTTGTCCATTTACGGTAATTGGTCTTCCTAACTGGTCTCCCTTGCTGGTACTGGCCAAGCCCTACCCTGCTTAGCTGCCAAAATCAGATGAGATTAGGCGTGTCCAGGGTGATATGATTGTAAATGGTAGATTACAAAAACCATTCAAAATCCTGGTTTAGGCCCTTCGTCCATCGTCTTCAGGTTACAAATAAATTTCATTTCAGTTTTAGCTAACAACTCGGCATGATCAATCATTCTCTCATTATCTTTCACCATTTTCATCCCACGGAAATCTTTGATACCATTGGTATTGCAAACTATGGTGTTCCTTAAAATGTACAGACAATGAATGTGTGGGGGGTGGCCTTTAGAGATATTTCAAAGGTGTCCCGACCACCTTATTTTTAGTGGTCTCGAGGTCCTCCCTATGTAGGTTTTATTACATGTACATGTAATCGCATACACACAATTTTTAGAATGTAATAAACTCTCTTATTTGTATATTTTCTTTTATGACTGTGGACTGAAAAGTGCTCACTTTTCTTTCCGTTTTGCAGGTTTTACATATAGGACACTCTCCACACCGATACAAACCTTTACTAACAATAGTGGTTAGAGGTTTTTTATCCTTAAAATTACTTCTCACTAAGAGATTCCTAAAATTAGGGGCTTTCTTATATATAAAAGTAGGGCAGTCCTTAACCCACTCCTTCA
Organism: Limnodynastes dumerilii; assembly: GCA_011038615.1. Classification (NCBI taxonomy): domain Eukaryota; kingdom Metazoa; phylum Chordata; class Amphibia; order Anura; family Limnodynastidae; genus Limnodynastes; species Limnodynastes dumerilii. The sequence goes on from WWET01005023.1 coordinate 59,400, forward strand.
AGTCATAATCATCTTTCAACACCTCCCAATGTTTCGTAACAATTTTTTCAACATCCTTATAGTTATTACTATGTTGAGTAACAAAGGGTATACCCATAAAAACTTCATAGTTCTTGTTTTCTTTATTCTTTTCCTTTAAAAGGTCATTTTGGTCAAATCCCTGGATGTCAGTAATGATCTTATTCAGATCTTCTTCTTTATATCCTTTAACCAAAAATTGTTGTTTCATGTTTTCCACCTGTTTTGAATATATATCTAAATCCGAGCAATTCCGTTTCAATCTTTGGCTTTTCGGTATGTTTCTAATCCAATTCCTATGGTGATTGGTCTGAGTTGGGATATATATACGAATTGCAGTCAGTGATCTTCATATATTCTTTAGTTTTAATCACACTATCTTCAATATATATTGTGACAACCAAGAAATTGACCCAATTTTGGCTAAATGCAAAACTAAAAACAATGTTCAAATTATTGTTATTAAGGCCTTAGCAGAAGGTCTCAAGTTCAGATGGAGACCCCCCCCCCTCCATATAAAAAACACCTTGTCTATATATCAATGCCATGACACCAGGTTTCCGCTGTTTGTAATAGTCCCCATTGAATTTAAAATAATTATTATTATGAATAAAATCAATTCCCTCAATTAAAAACATTTTTAAATTCTAGTATTCTTGTAGTCTAGTATTTGAACTATTCAATTTTAATATAGGAATGTATTTGATGTTTTAAAATAATTACTGTGCTTTTAATGGGTGGAGATATATATCTATTTTTTTTATTAAATTCAGTTAACAGTCACTAATATAAAAATATATGTAATTTTATATTTACTGATTTTTTTATTGTAGATTTTATTTATATTTATGTACTAATAGATTGTATATTCAAGTATATGCATTGTTGTAGAATCTGAATATGATTAGAGGGAAACAAAAATGGGGGTTTCTAGGACCCTGATATCTATATTTCATTTGTATGTCCTCTGAAAGCTTTATCAATATATTGTATTATTTTACTGTGGTCAAATATAAAATTTTCTGAATCCGTTAATACAATGATGTAATGGGTGGTCTATACTGTACTTGTAATTATGTGTGATCCTATAGAAACAAAGCATTACTAATCTTAGAGGAATTTTAAGGATACGGTAATGATGGATGACACTTATGTTTGATTTAATAATCTCCCCGAATGCTACGCTATACTAATTTATTAAACTTAAAGGTAATATTGTTCCCACAATATGTTTTTATTGTTAAGTGTTACACAATAGATACTTTGTATAAAATAAGGCTGGTAGAATAGATAGTGAATAGCATATTGACTGGAATGATGGCCGCAGCATAAAAGACCGGCAAAGAAGTTAATGAGTCACCACTTTGAAAACGTGGTTCCTTGAAACGCGTCAGTGATTACTTGTGTTGATCAGACGGGGACCGGGCTGCTACTCTCCAGGAGTGCTTATACAGACTCTGACGCTGCATTCCATCTGCAATACCCGGGACTCTCTGCGGTGTCCTACGGCACCATGCACGTTTGGTAGGATCTTTCTGACTTATCTCTGTGTTTATTTTAATGTGTTCTTTTGTTGAAATAAAGTGTCAGTTACATCTATTATTCTTCTCTTTTTTATATGTAAACATTGATGGAGATACTGATACCTTCCTGACTGCTGATGATTATTATCGCGTGCCACACCAGTCAATTAGTTCTTATCTGCAGTGTTGGACGTTTATATATGAACTCTGTCTACTCATTTATGAATTATCTGAGGTTTTATACATTATTTTATTAAGGTTTTTGTATTTATGAATTGATTGAAACTCATATTTGAGAAATAGAGCATCAGTTGTATTTTGTTATATTAATATACACCAGCACAGCTACAAAACCAGTCTCTTAACAAATTTTTCTTGACATTTATCTATTAAGGGTGTTGGACCATTGTGACTAGTTTGGTTGCTGCTTTAGGTGATTCTATTTGCGTGGTGGACACTATTTATTTTTTTACTCTAGAACATCAACACCGTTGACATCCCTGCTTTCTCCTCATCCCCCTTACAACTTTCTCCTGCCCCAACCAAGCCACCACCCACTACAATGCCACCCTCTCTTTTGCCCTTGACTCCGCCTGCCCCCCTATCTCCATCTCCCTTTGCCACTCTAATCCCCAGCCCTGGCAATTGAAGATCATGCGGTTCCTTAAACAATGCTCTCATACCGCTGAATGCCTCTGATGGAAATCATTCTCAGTGGCCGACTTCATTTTAAATTTATCCTCTCCTCCTCCAGCTCCACCATTTCCCATGCCAAACAAATATTCTTTTAGTCCCTCATTCTCTCCCAAGCTTCCAATCCATGTCACTTCTTTGCTACCTAAACACCCTCCTCTCCCACCTACCATCTTACATTCTGTCTCTGCTTCCGACTTTGCCTCCTACTTCTCATCCAAAATGTATCTCTATCAGAAATGACAACTCAACCCTGCTCCCTCCATACCTTACCAACTCTCTCACCCCCTGCCTCCCAACTTTTATTTTTCTTCTTTCCGTCCCATGATGGCTGTCGATATTCACTGTCTTATAATATCCTCACCACCTTCAACCTGCCCTGAAGACTCCATTCCCTCCCACCTTCAGAAACCTCTCTCCCACTGCTTGCTCCTATTTAACCCACATCTTCAGCCCTTCTTTCCCTTTCATCTGGTATCTTCCCTTCCTCTTTCAAGAATGCCCTTGTCGCTCTCATTCTCAAAGGACCTAATCTGGACCCCACCTCCCCCTCCAGCTACCAACCTATATTCCTTCTCTCCCTCGTCTCCAAACTCCTATTAACATCTCATCAGTTACCTCACTGACCACTCCCTCTTGGACCCCCTCCAATCTGGTTTCCGGTCCCTCCATTCCTCTGAGACTGCCTGTACCAAAATCACCAATGACTTGCCATATGCCAAATTCAAGGGCCACTACTCCAATTTCATCCTTCTTGATATGTCAGCCATTTTTGACACTGTTGACCAGCCTCTCCTGCTTCAAACCATCCACTTTTTTGATCTCACTGACTCTGTTTTCTCCTGGTTTTCCTCCTATATCTCTGACTGCACCTTCTCTGTTTCCACTCCTAGCTCATCCCCCTTCCTTTGCTCCCCGTTTGTGTCCTACATGGTTCTGTCCACGGCCTGCTCTTTTTCTCCCTCTACACCTCTTTGGGCAACTCCATCCGCACCTTTGGCTTCACTTACCACCTCTATGCCAAAGACACCCATATTTACCTCTTCTTCTATCCCCTTCTCCCTGTCCTCTCCTCCAGCGCTCACACCGGCAGTCCATTTCTCCCTCTCCTATTGTCTCCTGTTAGTCCATCCCTCCCACTTAGTCCGTTAGCTTACTTGAGCAGGGCCCTCATCCTAATTTTGTCCCCCTCCTGCACCAGTCCCCCTTCCTATTGCACCCTCTTGTCCCCTTCTGCTACTTTTCCCCCCTCTCGTCCTGGTGACCCCCTCTCACTCGCCCTCTTTACGTCTCACTGCACCTCTATCCCTTTCACCTTGATCTCTTCTAGTCTGTTACCTCATCGTCTGTGCTTGCTTTACTTTTTTTTACTTTGATGTTATATTTTATATTCAGTTTGTACTTTATATTGTTCTATGCTGTCTATTCCTGCCCTGTAAGTCTGTAATGTATTTATTGGTACTTTGTACCGTGCTGCAGACAACTTGTGGTGCCTTTAAATAAATGATAAGAATAATATTAATGGACCGGATTCACAACTATGTTTTATTTTTTTTTTCTTACGTGCCTATTTATAAGTACAGAGCTAATGTGCAGTAAATATTTTACGCTATCTTTAAAGACCGCATGTACGCAATGTACGTAACTAAATGCTATGTAGATAGCGTCAAATATTTACTACGCGTGCGCATTAGCTCTGCACTTCCAAATAGGCATGTAAGTAAAAAAATATGTTGTTGTGAATCTAGTGCAATAATTTAAAAATGACTGCAGATAAAATGATGATGATGATTCAGTGTTTCTTTTATGGATAAGTCTGGGGAATGAGTGAAAAAATGCCTTGATATTCCTCTAAGTTTTATTACTATTGATAAATCAAGTAAAATACCTTGGTATATATCAGGTTCTCATAGGTTCTCATATGTTTATTGTCTTTACTTACATAAACTGCTAACATTATTTGTAGACTAAGGAATGTGTAAGGCATCTGAAACATGTGGCAAAGTTGTGGCTGTTGTAAATTACAGAGCATTTATATCATGGCACTTCTAGCAATGAGTGTGACAATGGAGCCAAATGTAGATTTCAGGTCATACATCAGTGCTGACATGGCTGTGCTCTGAAAATAGCAAACCCAGACACATTTCTGAAATACCTATGGAAAATCTTCCATTGTATGACACAAATAAAACTAAACAGATAGGTATTTACCACTATTTAACATTCTGATTCCCACCTTTGTGTGTTCAAGACGGGTGGGGGTGTGGGTCCCTGCTTTGAACGGCCCTAGTATGATAGGGCTGTTCTCTCCCAGTAGATCCGACCTGGCTGGGATACCAGGAACTTTCGGCTGTCTCTATTTCTAAAATCAGCCATTCGAACCGGTAATTCGCAACGGTTAAAGATGTACCATGAAGACTTACACCAAAGTGTTTTGCAGTAGTTTGAGGTGCATTTTGTCAGATATCACTCTCGTCTTCTTTTATTCTCACTTGGTTTGCAGCCTATGTAATAGAACAGTGCACTGTTATGTTTACAGTATTCATTGTCCTTTAATGGTAAGATTCTGCAGAATGATGCTAAATAAAAAAGTTCATCAATTCATATTTCACTACTTTTTATTGTGATTTCATCTATTATCACATTATTCAACTACGGCTGTTAAGTATTATTTATGCAGCTTCTTTGTGTGAATTTTTCATGCAATTGCCATATTTTGGCTTATTAACACAAATAAGTACAAGTGAGACAGTCAAGCTTACATTTTAGAAAGCAGTGTTACAAATAGGGAAATGTACTCTTTAAAGGAAAAAGGAAATCCTTAAGGCAATTATGAAAGAAAATCTTCCTTTATTTACATCACACAATTGGATCATGCCACATCCTAATACCCTGGGCCATAACTAGGGCACTGCCATACGGACAGCTGCACAGGGTACACATTTTAAGTGGGTGCCAGTAAGTTAATACATGGTTTGCATTTCATGGTCGAGGGTGCCATTTTACATTTTTGCCCCTGGCACAAAAATTTCTAGGTACGGTTCTGCTTATACCCTCTGCTATTAATTTGCTTAATGTCTACCTAACTTACAACTTTTGTTATTAAACTATAAAGCTAGGTACACACTGATTAGTTATCTAACATTTATTGTGTTGATCACACAATATTTGTCAGATTATCTTTACCATTGTGTAGTGTCTCAAGATGCTACAGAATTGTCTGAATCTGCATAGCATCATGGATTCAAGATCTGCAATGTCCCAATATCTGCCTCTTTTTTTCAGTGTGTGTACTGTTTTTGGGAAGAAATACTAAACGATCTAACAAGGAATTGTTCAGTATGGAATGTACAAAGATTGGTAAAGGATTGTAATTACTGTAAGGGCCAGATGCATAATTAACATAGAATTTTGTATGTTAGCCTCTGTATAGGAGGCTAGTGGACGTAATTAGCGATTCTATATTCCATATTTGTGAGGGTAGTGTACACACCTTGCATTCCCCTTGCAGAAACAGCCTTTCCTCAAACTGCCCTACCTTTGTATGTAATAAGGATCATGCGTAAGGGCAGGGCCTCTGCAAATTAATAGCAGAGGGTATAAGCCGAGCCATACCTAGAAATTTTTGTCCCAGGGGTAAAAACGTAAAATGGCACCCTCGACACAGCCAGGAGTAATGTCCCGTGTCCGGAGCTGATGGGGCCTGCACATGCTTATCATGGCTCTGCAACAGTAAGTATCGGTGGTATCCTACCGCCGATACTTGCAGCTTAGAGCTTCACATTAATGGCGGCATAGATGTATCCCAGGCACCAAAATTTCTGGTGGCGGCCCTGCGTAAGGGCTAAGATTAATTGCCATTCTATCTGTAAAATAAAGGGCAGGTGTATTAGTTACACACATTTGCATTTATATGATATATGTGACCTTTCACTTTTGAGACTTTTCTGTTGAAATCATCCTGACTCTAAACAATGAGAGTACAAGTGCTGGGTCATATATCATATATTATTTAAAATGACAGCTAACTCCCCTCGGTAAACTTTTTACATTAATCTATAGATATTGGAGCTGATCAAGAGTTTGAGGGTAAGGGCTGAACAGGTGCAAGTGTACAGCTCGGCTAAACCATTTTGGAAAGTAAGGGGTGCTCATTAATTTGTATTTTGCATGCAGGGAAAATTCTTTTCTCTTGTTCAAAGAACTCACATACTGCATAGCTTTATCTTTAATCTATAAAATAGAGTTGAGCTAAAAAAAAACTCAATTCGGGGCGTGGTTTGGCTGCGTTCGGGAGTAGACGCTGGTCTGAAGGGCTCTGGACCAAGAAGCACAAAAAGCCCGGTTATTCTGCCCAAAAGGGTCCCTGAAGGCTTCACAAGTGGGGTACTGTACCCCCGCTACTACCTCATCCACTTGCCACCCTGACGGTTCGCCCCGGAGTTCCAGGTCAGCGCCGTTTAAAAGCTGCGGCCTTCCCACGTGAGGAGCCATGGCTGGCTTTCTCTTTGCTGCCCTTACCCTTGGGAGTGATCACGGGGACGGAGGAGACGCGGCGCTGCAGACAGGATTCCATCAGAAGCCGCGGGTCTCAGTGGGTTCCTCTGGGCTGCGGTGCCTGGCTGCTGGCCGTCTGTGAGGTCGCATGTGTGGAGGTCTGTGCAGTGGGAGACAGTCTGCAGTGGGTAACGCCATCTTGCTCAGCGTGACGGCGGCGGGCGGGGAGTAGCTCCGGACCCAAGGAGTCAGTGACACAGCAGACCAGGAGTGTCTGAGACTACCCCAGGGACTAGTCACTAGCCAAGCAATAAGGCCAGCTTTTACTTTGACAGTCCATCTACACAGTGTGGTGCTGGGATCCTGGCTGCTTCCATTTCTCTATGCCTCTGCAGCCAAAGAATATTCTGTCTTCCACGGTCCGCCCCCTTGTGGCTCTACAGTTGCACTACAACTTGTTTTAACACCTCGGATATTCCAGCTTTACCTCTGTGATGTCCATGCTGGACTGATGTAGCTTATCTCCCCCTACCTCGCCCATGCAGTGACACCGCCTTGAATTATCTAGTGACAAACGCATCAACCTAGCGGGATACTTTGCCTAGCGACTGCGCAAATAAATAAATAAAAAACAAATAAATAAAAGAAAAAAAAACACAAAAAAAAAAAAAACCTCACCTAAGCCTATAGCTCCACTTAACTACATTGCTATGCCTGCTCGCAAACCCAAGGGTGCGACTCTTCCCCCTCCGGTGCGGTTCCCGGTAGCACAGGCTTCCAAAACCACTACTAAATCAGCGTCAAAGGAGCGAGATGCCTCGTCCTCAGTTTCCCCTTCCTCCGATAAGCCACAAACACCATCACCTCACCAGCCTCCGGCTCCCGATATCGACTTGGAGGCCCCGCTTACGGGGAAAACCTTGTACCACCTATTATCCGCATTCAAATCTGACCTGACGTCTGAGATGAAGACCACGTTTCGGGAACTTAAACTTGAGATTAATGAAATCGGAGACCGTACCGATCACCTCGAATCCAAAATGGAAGAGCTCGTCTCCTCTCACAACGCTCTTATCACCGCGCATGAAACTCTCCAAAATGAAATCCAACAGCTCAGAGATAAGACCGCAGACTTGGAGGACCGTTCCAGGCGGAACAACCTCAAAATCAGAGGCATCCCAGAATCAGTCGCTAATAAAGACCTCTACCAGTTTGCTTTGGATATCTTCCGCAAAATTCTACCTGATGCTAAAGAGGTGGACTTGCTCATAGACAGAATTCACCGCTTACCAAAGCCTCGTGTTACTACGGGTGCTTACCCAAGAGACACCCTCCTCCGCCTTCACTACTTTCATGTCAAAGAACAGATTCTACAGAAGTCTAGACGCATTGAATTTTCGGGGGCTCTAGAAGGTATCCAGCTGTTTCCCGACCTTTCAGCCGCTACTCTTCTCAAACGGCGGTCCTTTCAACCTGTAACTACGATCCTGCGCGACAATGATATCCCCTACCGCTGGGGATTCCCTGTTAAGCTCCTGATTCAGCGCGAAGGCTCCACCCATGTTGTTTCGACAATAGAAGCAGGCGTCAAGCTCCTGGCTGAATGGAACCTCCCGGTGTCGCCCTAGTCTTCTGCTTCCTCCTCGAACCGGCCGGTTCCGCCTCTCCAGAAGGAATGGACCACAGTTGGCTGACTACCTGGATGGACTATGTGGGACTTGTACTGTTCAATCAGGTTTATTCCCTGTATCCTTTTTTCTTGTCTTAGCATATGTTTAATTAGCTGGTGGCTCTACTTCATAATAGTTGTGTGGTCTGTTTCTGTATTATTTTGCACTCCTGCCACTTAGAGGTGTTTATTGTTATTGTTGAAATCAATGTTCAAACTAATGTTGATGCTTACGCATTTTATATTCTTACACTTACGGTTAGTAC
>WWET01005023.1:73158-85450 GCA_011038615.1 Limnodynastes dumerilii
CTCCCTTTTTTTTTAATGTTTCTGTATTCCCCCTCTCCTTGGCAAATGGAAAAATTCCAATAAAAACTATTGATGTCAAAAAAAACAACTCAATTCTTATTCTGTTTTTCACTCCCCTTGCAGTTCAATATGGTATTGCTCAGGTCTACACTTACACCTAAAAAAAGGTATAAGTGCAGCTCTGTTTCAGCCCCGTTGCATTTATCTATCTTTAAAAAGCAGCGTTACATGTGGTTATTAGTTAATAATTTCTGGGGAACAATCATTTTGCACCTAATCATAGGTAATTAATAAATCATACATATTTCATTCTACACAGCTGCTAATGCGTAGCTTACTAATGAGTTTACTGAACATTGTTTGTCTTTCCGCTTGTACTTTAGTATTCTACATACTACCATACCAACAGACGATAAGGATGCGATAACATAATAATATCTCCCACTATTTATTAACAATGTAAGATAAAAGGAGATTGTGGTGCTGTTGAAAGTGACATATATTTGATGGGGAGGTACTGATCATGGAAGGGGGGGATTATGAGCTCTATTTTGAGCTTCTATAGATATATTAATGGATATCACAGAAATGCTATCTGCAGGACTCTGTGAGCTCTACAGCTAAGTAATAATAATATATGCTTTAAAAAGTGTCTTTCAAAAATGAAAATAATTATAATTAAAGCATAAAAAGTAATAATTGCTGATGAATTAAGAATCTAATCTGTATATAAAGCATATGAAGTATCAAAGAGAAGGTGATATACAGTAATCAGCTAGATTCATGCCCAGTTCTTGTTCTACTACTTGCATTTAATTAACATGGTTGTCTTAAGGATATGCAGTCAGTGTACGTAGGTTTTGAATATTAAGTCACACCTCTGCAGTTTGGATTTAAAGCAGCAGAGGGTGGTATTGCAATGCATGTGCATAAGCATATCAGGGAGGTTAGTCAGCTACAGAGGAATAATAAAGTGGTTTTGATGCCCATTTATATTTCTGCTCTATAATTAACTCATTTTATTAGGCTTTTAATGTCTACATGTTGAAGAGATAAAGTATGCCTTCATTTATGTACCGCTTTTATTTTGTTTTTATGCAACCTGATACCACTTCAGCAGAGGTGATGACAGATTGAAAAGGTTTGCTGCTCTACATCTATTATCATTTGAGAAAGTTTTAAACAAATTCTTTTCTCTATAATCTGTTCACATAAACGTCAAAGTGAATGTCCTCTTAAAAGCCAGAATCCTAGTTACAAAAAATATCAAATCACTTACACTTTAGTAAGTATGATCCTCACACATAGAATAAAAATGAGGATATTTTATATAGATTTATTGCTTGTTCTTATTTCAGAATACTATTATAATTGAAACAGAAGCTGTTTTGGATAAGGACTTTATTCAGTGTCAGAAATTTTGCTCACCATGATTCTGTCAAATTTCATTAACAAGAGAATAAAATAAAATAATATTATACGCTTGCAAGTTAACAATCTAAATATTCTAGGTATTATTCTATAATCTTCTGCAATCAAAAATCAGCTTCTACAAGGGGGACCAGGCCACCCACCATGTGTGGGCAATATTTACAATGGTAATCATACAGTAAGGGTGTTACAAAGCCCTTACATACGATCCCCCATTCCATAGGTGCCCTTCTGCATGCAGAATATTTAAGGCTGGGTCCTACATGTGGAAGGGCTGTACGTGCAATGGGAGTGCAGAGGGTGTGTTCTCCCCTTGCATGGAGGCTAAAGTAAAGAATCTGCTATTAATGCTGAATGAGGCCCATTTTATTTATATGCGATTTCTTTATACAATGCCATTTTAGATTGTATAATTTTAATTTGTATATTATTTTTAATTTATATTATGTTTTACTGTGAGGCATTAGTTTAATTTAGAAAATACAGACTTAATTTTCCTAATTTTTATTTAGACATGGGATTTAGGACGGCAGCTCTTGACCAATCAGAACTAACTCACAGAACAATAAGCTCAAGCACTAAGAAGTTTTTCTCTAAGAATTTCTCTTTTTGATTTCTTTCACATACTATTAATATAACTCCTGGATTAACCAGTTTATGCAAATTTTTTAGATTCTTTTGATATATTTGTGTATATAAAATCATGCGTCAATGACTTTTAAAACTTGCAGCTAGTACCATAAGACTTATCTTCACCATCGGTAAGACCACCGCTTTTTATAGTCATAAATGCAAGGAGTTTAACAGACAACATTTGGTGCATTAAATCTTACATCTGTGAAGCACTGATTACTCCAATACTGAAAAAAACAAAAATCTGACCCCAACTCTCTCTCAAATTATCAGCCAATTTCCCAGTTTCCATACCCCTCAAACTTGTTTGAAAGCCTTGCCTACACTCGCCTCATTCACTTTTTTTCCTTACACAATCTTCTAGATACTCTTCAGTCAAGGTTTCCTTTTCAACACTCCATGGTAACGGCACTCACCCACTATGGAATCAGGTCTAGTGCCACATTGCATATCATGCAGATATATACCAATATCCGATACATACATACATACATACAATTTTTTTTTTTTGTGGAGTTGTTTTTTATGTATTTTGCAATCATTTTGTGGTATATTCTGTAAATATTTTATTTAGCCCCAAGATGTTTTAATAAATATGTCCTCTGCCATCTGGTTAGAATACAAATACAGCTGCTATCTTTATAACCAATAACCCCCAAGTACCACCTGCTAAATCTAAAGGTCACTACTCTATTTTAATTCTCCTGGATCTTTCGGCTGCTTTTGACACTGTTGACCACTCTCTATTTATACAAATGTTACAATTGCTAGGTATAAAGAACACAGCCCTTTCCTGGTTCACATCCTACCTTTCTAATCAAAAAGTGTTTGCTTTTCTGGATCTACCTCTCTTGCCCTTCCACTATCTGTTGGAGTACCACAAGGCTCAGAATTGGGTCCATTATTCATTTCGATCTGTACCTCTTCCCTTGGACAACTAATAAAGTCATTTGGTTTTCAATATTATCTCTATGCAGATGATACACAAATCTACCTATCCACCCCTGATCTATTACCAGCCGTGCTGACTCACATAACTAAATGCCTTTCTGCCATTTCATCCTAGATGTCCTCCCACCATCTCAAATTCAATTTTCAAAAACTGAGCTATTAATATTTCCAACAAAAGCTACCTACCCAGTCTCTTTATTTCTGTTGACAACGCTGAAATATTCCTAATGCTTCAAGCTCACTGCCTTGGTGTTACACTTGACTTAAAACTATCCTTTGTTCCCACATACAATATGTTTCGAAATCCTGTTATATACACCTAAAAATATTTATAGAATACGAAAATATCTATCACAAGACACTGCTAAAACTATCATTCATGGACTAATTATCTCCCGCATTGATTACTACACTGCTCTCCTTATAGGACTCCCACAATATAAAGTTATCCCTCTACAGTCTATACTGCATGCAGCAGCAAGACTGATTTTCATTGCAAAACATTCAAAGAGAGCTATACATACTCATACTCTGCATTGCTTGCCTGTTTACTACAGAATCAAATACAAAATCCTCTTGTAAATAAAACTGTACCTGCATACATATCCTCACTTGTCTCAAGATATATCCTAGCTTGCTCTCTCAGATCATCACAAGATTTACAACTCTCTTACATATTTTATAAATGCTCTGATTACCGGTTACAGGACTTCTCCTGGGCTGCACCCATTTTCAGGAATAACCTTCCTCGCCCATTAAGACTATCCTCTACTCTCCAAACTTTCAAGCGCTCTCTTAAAACTCACTTCTTCACACAAGCTTATCAAATTCTTTAACTTTCTTGAGCTTTATTTGCCATATTAACAACCATTTTGCCTTTTTATTACATTATTAACACAGACATCCTAATTTAAAATTCCCTCATCTCTGTTACCAACACTGCTGTGAAGCTGGATCATACAGAGCACTGAGCACTTTTACCATACAACCTGACTGGTCCATTGTGTGATATATAGCACTTGCCCTTATGTATCAAACCCACTGTCCTTTAGAGTCTAAGTTTGTAAGCAAGGCCCTCATACCCACCCAGTCTGTTTTTTAATACCTAGTCTTGATTATACTGATTGTTAAAATTGTAAAGCGCTACATAATCTGCAGGTGCTATAGAAAAACATATTCATAAATAGTAATAGATTAATTAATTTAATGCTTAGAAATGACAGAAATTGAGTTGCACCAATTACACTATTCTTTTATTCTTCTCCAACAACCACTGTCATTTATGTCCCCCCCATGTTTGCAAATCCCACTCTTTTCACCCTCTGTGTCTTCAACCTGCACACTCTTCCTTCCTCCCTGTGTGTGTCTGTAACCCCCCCACAGTGTCTTTTTTTTTTTTTCCTCTTCAGATGATTGAAACACAAGCTTGATACTGGGATCATGTGAATAATTAGAATCAGTGTTTCAAACTGGCAGCAGATGTGGATACACACTGCCTGTTAAACATCAATCAATTCTTAGCGAACCCTTCCACTAAAATTTTTTACACCAATAAATTATAATTAATTCTAAACTGTAATTGGAAAATACCTCATTATAATCAATTAACCCCAATTCATCAAGATTATTAGATGCCTGTCTTTCAAAAAGACCCAGGTTAGTGGATCCGCAAGGTGGATCTGCTAAAACGTGCTATGCAGAGGTGCGTGTTTTTTTAAAAATAAAATTAAATGTTACAAATTAAACCACCCCCCCTTCCCCACCAACACTATAAAGAAATTAAATAAGTGATATTTGCCCTACCAACTGGCTGTGGGAACTGATCAAGGGTATAAATATGCCCCAATAACAGTAGGCTGTCATTAACGCTGGGATGTCCAGCTTGCAGGACATAAGTAGATATGTTCCTAAAGAGTTTTTTTTTGCCAAGACCTTCCCCCAGGATTTAAAGCTTACAAGACTGGACCCCAGCAGAGCAGGAAAGTGACTTTTTTTTTTTTTTTTTTACTGTATTTTTTTATTTATTTTAACTATAAAATGGTTGGCCCTACAGTTTATTATTTTTTTACTATTTGGGGGATAGACATGGCGCAGTGGGCCCTGGATGGCAGAGCATGCTGACGCTTGTGTTTCTCCAAGCATCAGTATGCCCTGACATCCTTGGGCATGCTGGTGCTTGTACTACTACAAGCCCCCTGTAGGCCCCATAATATTTATTTATTGTTGTTATAGCGGCGGGGTGAGGGGGGAAGGGGTTTATTTATGTGAATTATTTTTTATACATTGTTTCATTTTTTCTTTTTACTAATTAACTAATTTTTCTTTCCACAGCTTTGGTGGGCTGCTCTTTAAGCTTACACCATCCCCTGCGATGGTGTAAGTAAAGGCTGTTAAGCAGCCACCGGACAGCCCTGCACGCAATATTTAAATGAGAAAAACACCCTTTTTTTAATTAAAATATTGTGGAACCCCCAGTGCTGTCGGATGCGGACACAGACGGATGGGCACACTTGCGCCCGTCTTTCTGTGCTCACTCCCGATGTGATCATGCACATTGCTCATTTTTGCTGCGCTTCCATCTGAATATAAGAGGGAAGTGCAGCTCTGAATCCAGTCCCTAAACCCCTCAATTGTATTACTTCTACTAACCACCTCACTCATCTACGGCTGATGTGATTTATAGTCAGAAGGGACTGAAAACATATTTCCCCAGGATAGTGCATTGTAGTCCCCACAGCCCAAATAAAGCTAAATCTTTATACTGATTGTTTCCCAAAACAGGATGCCTAGTCGATAGTTTATCACCTAACTCAGTGGTAGATGTAGAAACTTAAAAATAGTGGTAGGATCATTCAGAAGTGGAAATGCAGAGAATGTAGAAAGTAACACAAAGGAATGGAGAATTAGTGGTATGGCATGCTGCCTTCCTTCCAACACTTACATAAATTATAGCTAAAGAAAACATTTTTTGGGATACTTTAAACCAAAGACAGTTTTACTAATTTACTGGTTGGTGATAGCAACAAAGGGAGAATATATGTTGTTGTTTATCAGTCAGTGTGAGGAAATATCAAGTTACACTTAATAAGTGTTTTGTAAAAGATATTCTAGTTTAGTTGCAAAATGTATATGTACCTTGTACCTTGTCCATGATGACTGTGGGAATTGGAGTACTTAAAATGTGCAGTCAGAGTTAGGATTGAAATTTCAAAAGCCAGACATACGAGGTATGTCTATTAAATAACGAGACTGATTAAACAACTCACTTTTATTTATTGGTATTACAAATGTAATGCTTGTCCGCTTCAATTTAGTCCCCATTTGCACTAAAACATCGCTGTAGTCTTGTTTTCCACTGGCTGAAGGCATGGAGCAAATCAATTGCAGTTGTTTCAACATATCTGCCGTTTTCTTCAACTGACTCAAAATGTGTCCCTTTAAGCACTGATTTAACTTTTGGGAGAAGAGAAGTCACAAGGTGCTAAATCGGGCGAATATGGAGGATGTTCAAGTGTAGTAATGTGATTGTTGGTCAAAAACTGCTTCACAGAAAGTGCTGTGTGAGCAGGTGCATTGTCCTGGTGAAGAATGAAACCATTTTTCCACAGTTGCGGCCGATTCTTTTTGACTCTTTCTCTCAGCTTTTTCAAAACTTCCTTATAATAATGCTGGTAACTGTTGTGCTTTCTGGATCCCATTCTGCCACATGTTCAAGGTCACTACATATGCAGTTATAACCGGTCCTGACTGCTTTGTTTACTAGGTGGAATCACAGTCTCGTTATTTTATAGACATACCTCGTATACTGCGATCTGGTAGATTGTACAGATTATGCTACTGTGTATGGCACCTAAACAATACACAATGACAATGGCTGAAATTGAGTCAGGTAGATCAATAATAATATTTTGCATACCTTGCACTGTGCCATGGATCATCCACTAGCAAATATATACATTGTTTACTATTGGAAACTGGTAGAAATCAGAGGCGTAACTAGGGTTGATGGAACCCGGGGCAAATATAAAAAATGCGCCCCCCCCATTTCTACTGAAATGCAATGAAAAAAGTTCAGATACACACACACTTTGCAATATACACAGAAAACACACCCAGATCTAAACTAGTGACACAAAAAAGTTAGAAGCCATATTAAATATTTTTGAAAAAACTCAAAGATATACAAACTGCTTTGAAAAAGTATCTGGCTATTTAACACTCTTCCAACCAAACCCCTTATTATAATTTATTTGCGGTGACTGTTGTACACGCCCATATTTCATTAGAAGTCAATTCCATAGCCTAAGTCAGTGAATAGGATCAGTAAGTCATTTTTTAACAGTTTAAATGTCTACAAAACTGAATGGCAAGCGTAAATGAATAACTTTCAGTGTTTCAGAACACTGGGGTATTAAAAAGTAGGCGGGTGGGGGCAGCATGATATTTTGCAACAATACTGGACCTAATTCAGAAATCCATTACTAATGCGGAGCTCCTCGCTGGTGCTGCAAAACTAGAAGATAAGTATCTCAGGCCCCAGACGCTTCCTGTCATGTAACTTTATTTTGTTATGTTCGTCACAACCTACTGGTGGATGGAAGCACTGAGAGGTTCTAGGGCATTCAATGCCCCCCTGCAAACTATAAATTTGTACCTTACAATGCTGCAAGGGTCGTAATAACCCCCTCATGTCTCCTCAGCCTCCCAATAATTCCCCCTTATGTCTCTTCAGCCTCCCAATAACCCCCTCATGTCTCTTCAGCCTCCCAATAACCCCCTCATGTGTCTTCAGCTTCCGAGTAACCCCCTCATGTCCCTTCAGCCTCCCAATAGTCGTCCACCCCAGCCTATCTATTTTAACATCTTTAACTTTGCTCTCTTCCTTCTTCCTCCATTTACTGTCCCCTCTTTGTGTCCATTTTCCCCTTTTTATGTGGCCATTCAGCCTGTGTGCTTACTACATGTCAAGCCAGTCTGATTGCCCCTCCATGTCCAGCCTTCAGATCTCTATTCCTCAGCTACTTTTAAGAATCAATAAACTTCAAACCTTTGCTGTCTCTCCTCCGGCTCTCTCCTTCGCGGTACTGTTTCTGCAAAATGACGTTAGCACAGCCAGGTCTGTGCAGGGGTTCAGGAGACTCTGCTTCCACCCCCTGGCTAAATGTGAGTATTGTAAGACTCATGTCTTGATGGCACTGTTAGAGGTGAGTGACCCTGGCACTCCGGGATTACCTTGCAATGAGAACCGAAGTAGCTCAGGTGAGGTACTTCGGTCTTACCTGGAGAGTGCCGGAGTGACCTCAATAAGGATCCCAAGAACGTGACGGGCAAGTTTCCAGAGACGCCTCGCAACCTAGCCAGAAGATCTTCACCCTTGCCCCTGGTGTTGTTGGATGGACTTTCCCTTCGGCGGCGCTGACAGACTCTGTTGAACTTGAACCCGTGGAAGGAAAGAAAAGACACCACACAATGAACCACAGGAGACTAGGAAAAAACACTGGAAGCGGGAGCAGTACTGGTAACTAGATAGTTACCAGGAACTAACAACACAGAGACTTAAAACACATAGTTACTGTTACTGCGGACTAAAGAGGAACACAGGACTAAACAAAAACAGAACAAGACAAACTAGGGCTGCCACACAATACAAACACCCAGAGGTCCCCCCCCCCCCCAGGTCACAAACACATACACACAGGAGAGGTCAGGGAGCAAATATGAGGGATTTAAACAGCAAGGAGGGAGAAAGGGAGGAGCTGACCACAAAGGGTTAACCAGGGCAGGATAAGGCAAGGCAAGGCTGGGACAGTCAGGTTCACAAGGCACAAGGCACTTGGCATACAAACAAAAGAGCAGGCTATCGTGACAGAGAACTGATTCTATAACCGGCGCCTAGGAAATGACCTAGAGGGTTTAAATAAGGTGGGAAGGTCTGCCATAGGAGGAGAGCAAAGGACAGAAGATATAAAGGCCAGCCACTAGAGGGCGCGTGCACAAAGAAAGCAGATTGCTAAGAATGCTGAAACCAAGGAAGCTGTCAGCCAGGGAGTGAGCAGCATGCATAGAACAGGGAGAGAGGACAAGGTAAGAGCTGCTTGCTGTGGCTATACATTGGCAGCTGTAACAGGCACCAATGACGCCCCCATTAGCTGGTCATCATCGGAACCTAGGACACATCCCCTACAAAACCCACGCTAGTTACGCCACTTGTATAAATCAGAAATTCAATAAAACGGGTGTGGGACATATGGGCATACTGCAACATTATTTTATTATACATTCATAATTACATATGATGCTTTGTTAGTCTAGATTTTAAGGTTATTAGATTATTTAGGATTATGAAGGAAAAAAGTAAAAAATAATGTCAGGTTACTGCATGTTAGAATATGTTACCTTAGGATTGGCAGCACACAGATAAGGAAGAGAGGAGAGTACAATAAAACCTTTTATGAAAAAACAAATACAAAGAATAACTCACGTAATACAGTAGTCAATTATATCTCACACAAAAAAACAAGTAAGTCAGAGAATATACCAGTCGCCTTTAAGTTCTGAAGCAATCTAAAGGGTAGCAAGGGAACCCATCATTAAAATCTTGCTAATCAATGCCACATTGTCTTGGGTTCAAGGGACCCTGAAATGCTCAATGACCTCATGGTCACACTCCATATGTTGGCTCTTAACCAAATCAAAGCTTGGGGCTAGATTTACTAAACTACGGAAAATAAAAAGTGGAGATGTTGACCATAGCAACTAATCAGATTCTAGCTCTCACTTTTCTATTACATACTATAGAATGTCAGAGAATTCTCTAGTATGTAATTGGAAAGTGAGAGCTAGAACCTGATTGGTTGCTATGGATAACGTCTCCAATTTTCCTTTTCTGCAGTTTAGTAAATCTAGCCCTTGGTCGCTCTGCAAATGCTCTCCTGCCTTTGCTTTTTAGTCACCCTGCTGCAGCAGGCACACCAAATATTGCAGAAGCAACAAACAACTCCTGCTGGAGTGAAGACAGTGACAGGTCCATTGAGATCTAGTAGGTCTTTCAGCAATCCAACCAACAATCCTTGTAATTTGTATACTGGTAGTGATCAATGTTTCAACATCAA
The DNA here is from genome assembly GCA_011038615.1 of Limnodynastes dumerilii. Classification (NCBI taxonomy): domain Eukaryota; kingdom Metazoa; phylum Chordata; class Amphibia; order Anura; family Limnodynastidae; genus Limnodynastes; species Limnodynastes dumerilii. The sequence continues at coordinate 83,286 of WWET01005023.1, forward strand.
TCAGATTTAATCCTGTTCAGCTCCTTTTAACCTGTCTCAAATTCACATTAGAGTAGTCCAGACCTACAGGAATGTCTAAAGCAGGGTACACAATGGGGCTTTTCAGCAGATAATATTTCCAATCACACAATCAAAATACCATTTCACCAGATATATTACCAGTGTCTACTGTCCACAGATACACAAAAATGTTTTGAAACTGTCTGATCTTTTAATTTGATCTTTTGGAATCCCTAATATGCTAGAGCAAGCATGGAAAGATATCTTTTGCTTTTTGCAAGTGTGCACTGTGTCTATTAGGAAATCTTTGGACAGTCCACACTGGTAAGATATCTTGTGTGATTGGAAATATTATCTGCTGAAAAGCCCAGTATGTACCCTGCTTAAGAGTATCACAATGATACTCTTTTATGGGACACACACTGATGTGGAAAGTTATACTGGCATTAAACTAAAAAAAAATAAAAAACATAATTATGAAAGGGTTAATCACAATATAACTTATTGAGCTCTCCTATATAATAAGGGGTTTATATTCCTATAAATGCTAAAGAAAGAAAATTATTGATATTTAGAGTCTAGAGTTTGTATATTATCCAAAAAATAAATAAATAGCCAGGTGTGATAGTCCAGATGCAAATGTGGGTCTGCAAATGTGAGTCTGCACGCAATATAGACATAAATACAGCCTAAATAGCGCCCAGGGCAAATGCCCAAAATGCGCCCCACCTCCCCTCACTATACGCCCACCCCCCTCCAGGAAAAAGAATAAAACTCTACTTACCTTATTCTGTGACTCTGGGCTGGATCCAGACTGAAGGAAGTGCTTGAACTTAGTTACTCCTGGGCTAAACCATGTTGATTGCAGGGGGAGTCATATTTCATCTGTTGCAAACAGTATTAGAGTTGAGAGGTAATATTTCCTATCCCAAGTATAAATAACAGTGTGATAGTAACACTGGTCAGTATATGTGCACAGTAAGCACAGATATATCCCTGCATGCAAAGAATACCATTATCTTGACTCCCCCTGAAATCAACATGGTTTAGCCCAGGAGTAACTAATTTCAAGCACTTACTTAAGTCTGGATCCAGCCCTCTGAGAGCAGCTGCGGTGCGGCACCCTCCCGTCAGTGTTCAGCCAGACAGCGCCGGTCACATGACACACTGCGAGAGAGGACTAATCTTGCAGTGTGTCCTATAGGCCGGTGCTGTTCAGCTGAACACTGATTGGTGGATGCCGCGCCGCAGCTGCTCAGTCACAGAATAAGGTAAGCAGGTCTTATTCTTTCTTTTTGAGAGAAGAGAGGAAGTTCCGCCCCCTCTTCTCTTCAGTGAAAATGACAGCTGCTCCGGCTGTCATTTTCACAGATGAGGAGAGGGAATGGATCCTCTTCTCATCTGTGCTTCCGGCGGTGGGCTTTGTCGGATATGCTCTCTGGCACCGATGGCATCTCGGCACCCAGGGAACATGAACAAAACCCACCCTAGATACGCCACTGCATAAATCAACAGTTGCACCAATCTTTTCTTTACAGTCAGATGTGCGTTACTAATCAGGCAGCAGACCACAGTGATGGAAAGTTGCTTGTACAAAATCCCTGTGTCAATCCCTGTGTCTGTAACTACAGTCTTGCTGATTTTGATCACAGTTGCAAATTAACTTCAGTTCCAGCTATATCACCTTTCCAGGGCATATGGTAACATATACAGTAATTTGCTGACCTGTACAATGGAGGGGAACTTGACATCATTCGATCACAGGGCGCTGAATCAATAGTGAGACTAAGCAGATGACTGTTCAATAGACTGGGATGCCTGCACAAAACTTTGGAACTCAATGAGGACATTTTCTGGACACTTACAGATTCAACATGTCATGGACAGGTAAGTGTTATACAGGGACGGTGCTAGGGTGTTCGGCGCCTCCCTGCAAACTTTAAATTTGCACCTACCTGTTTAACAATTTATCATTATAGTTACTAGAGTATAGTATCCATGTAAACATCATAAAACAATCTTGTAAACACAATAAAAAAAGCAAATCATAGCCGCTACTATACAATACAGGCAGCATTCTAGTCTCCACTATACAAATCCCATTTCATCCTAAAAACTGCAACACAATACAGACTATATATCTTAGGGACACATACCTTACAGAC
>WWET01005023.1:86257-107118 GCA_011038615.1 Limnodynastes dumerilii
TGCCTCCAGCCCCCCACCAAGTATTAACCATAATATGGCTCCAGTTCCCCTCCCCAGTATTCCCCATAATATTCCTCCAGTTCCCCTCCCTCCCCCTCCAGTATTCCCCATAATATGCCTTCAGTTCCCCTCCCTCCTCCCCTTTATTCCCCATCATATGCCTCCAGTTCCCCTCCTTCCCACCCAGTATTCCCCATCATATGCCTTCATTTGCCCTCCATTCCCCCCAGTATTCCCCATCATATGCCTCCAGTTCCCCTCCCTCCACCCCCAGTATTCCCCAAAATATATCTTCAGTTCCCCTCCCTTCCCTCAGAAATCCCCATAATATGCCTCCAGTTCCCCTCCCCCCAATATTCCCCATAATATGCTTCCAGTCCCTCAGTTACTTGCTTACCTGTTTCCTTCCTCCTCCGTGGCTCTCTTTCTGCAGACAGGAAGTGCTCATACAAGAAGTTCCTGTATAAGCAGTGTTTGCACCACATCCCCTCGCGGAGCGGGTCGCGCCGGCCCTGGTGTTATAGACAGTGTTGAGGGGACAAGTAGGATTAAGCTTCAGTGAGGGATGGTTAGTGTTTGTGACATAAAACTATCGACAACACCAGTGTGTTTTAGTCATAGAACGCACCACAATGGTGTTCCTGCACCTTTTTTCGAAGGATTTTCTAAGTTTTAAAAGTTGCGTCATCAAAAGAATTAAAATGGTGCATGCGGACTGCTTGTGTGTGTCCAGTCCAATGCATGAGTACTTTGTCCGCGCTGGTTGTGATGGCACTGCTCGGCTTGTGATTGTTCGTGTGGTCGCGCGTGAGTTGATGTGAGTTTCTATCTTCTACTGAATACCAGATGCTTGTCAGTGATCTGACTGTCTTGCATAACATTTGCATATTTATTTGGGTTGTGTATATACTTATTTTTAAAAGAGCTGCATAAACCAATGTGTGGGCTAAAGCCATTCGGATTCATTACAAAAGATTTGAACTGCAGAAGTTACTTGCACAATGCATTACAGACATGAACACTTAAACAGTTCATTTTTTTTCCATTTTTTCTTAGCCTAAGTGCAGCTTTACTCTAAAGCTGAATTACATTAAAACAAAGGCAAATAAAATCCTTTAAATAATAGCAAGCAGTTTATCAAGGGACTTTAACCTCTTTGTAATGCCAAGAGCAGGCTTGGACATTTTATGGCAAACGCGTGCAGAAGTCAGCTAAATATAATCTATGAGATTTTTTTTTCCTGGAAAACATAAGAGAACTCTGTTGTAACTATCTTTCCTCCATATTGGCATGAAGTGAATACTGCTTTGGCAGATGATAACAGTTTTGTGTGATGTGTATATTACTCACTTTTATTTTTTTGAAACTTCGATTTATCATAAACTTCTTAGAGCTTTTGAGAACTATGTTAGCGGAGAAAAGTGTCAAAAGTGAAGTTTTGGCTCAGAATACAGAATCACAGAAACGTTAAAGTGGAATTTTTATAAAATGGAAGATGTCTGAAGGATATGCAACAACAGATTCATCCTTTGAGATTCCCAAAAAGATGAAAACATTGAATTCCAGTAAGACAACACAGTTATATATAAACTATTAAGTCACCAGGAAGGAGACATGACATTAATCAGACTGACAGCGCCCAGTTCACAATCTCCAGGACCTTCTTCAGTGTTCTGTGTCCTTAATAAGCATATAGCGCAATATAGTTTTCTGTGACTGACTTTAAATCAATTTCTGCAGATTACTACTATTAACCCACATTCTCTTAAGTCAAACTCTTGTGGAAACCTAATTACATATCAGAACAATCTGTTCTAGTTGATCTGAAATGCCTTGTGATATCGGAAGAACATTAAAGATCATTTCATATTAGGAACACAGCAATGTGTTTGCAACAACATAGCCCGCTATTACCATCGCATTTTATTTGTGACATACACATATCTTGTCCTCTCATTAAAACCCGTTACTCAAATTTCCATTCAGAACAAGAGAAATGCAATTACACTGTCTCCTGCGCTTCCCAGGGTCAGCCTGAAACTCTGGAATTAAGGGATGACACCTTGGGCCTGATCCAGAGCTACGATGTAGCGCTGAGCGTACTAACGCTCAGCTTTACATCGTGGACTCCCTCTCACACTTCCCCTGCCCCAGCGTACTTACCCTCGCTTACGCCGGCTGAAGGCTACCTTAACTTTAGCCGGCGTAAGCGAGGGTAACTATGCTGGGATGGCGGCTTTACGATAAACCCTCCCACCCCCCGCCTCCCTACACTAACTACAGCGTAGTAACGCTGGGGGACGCCCGCTCTAGCGTTGCCGTAGTTAGACGGACAGATAGCTGAAGAACAAAGAGACAAGAAAAGATATCATATATGCCTGTTAAAGTATACAAAGTGTATTACTTTGAAAGCGTATTGCCTATTTGACAAAGAGAGAATGTGAGTAGCCCATTGTGAGCACTTATACTTACCTGGTTATTAGCTGGCTACACAAGGTTGTTCTCTGTGTTTCTGTTATGACACCACTGGAATTTCCTTGTCTGAAGAACCAGGGTAGTCGCAGGAAAAGATAGGCGAAGCGGACCAGGGCGCGGAGTCTAGCAGGATCTGGTTCTTCTCTAGAGCCTCTTATGGTGAGGATAGTCTTGTGCAGCAGATTTACCCACAGGTCGCGGCCCCTGGGGCAGCACTCGGAAGAGGAAAAAAGAATGGAAGCGGGGCAGTGGGATTGGATGAGAGATAAGGGAAAAGTGGGAGAAGTAGTTCCAGAAGGCACTGGACTGACTAACAACAAGTAACACAAAAACAGAACAGACTGGGGAAGATGGAACACTACTGACTTACTAAACCAACAAGGAGACTCACACTCACACTCAAACGGCGGGATTCCCCTGAGGGAGACAAAAACAAGTATACAGGAAAAGGAAGGGTTAAAATAAAACAAAATAAAATAAACAGCAAGGGTGAGAGAGGGGAGTACAGACAAAATGGCAACAAAGAGGAACAAGGCTGGATAACGATGGGACACTCACAAATCACAGAAAAGACAAGTAAATGGCACAAGGCAAGAAGCAGGCTAGAGCAACGGCAAGAAGCTATAACTGGCGCCATTGTAAGGGCTGCACAGACTTAAAAAGGGTACCTAACCAATGAGCGGGGCGCAGGGAGCGCGCCAATGCAGAGGATAGGCTGGCGCCCTGGTTGCTGGGTAACCTACCAGACGCCAGCCCGACAGTCAGAGGAAATGTGTGTCCCAGGTAACCTGGCAACGCACTACACTCTTGGCTGGAAGCGGGGAGATGCAGGGAACCAGAGCACCGGACGGAGAGGAGACGCCAGCTGCAGCAGGAGCGAGTACAGGCAGGGGAACCCCTGGATGGTAAGCAGCGCGGGGAGCAGCCAGGAGTGAAGAGGACCCATATGCCGGAGGTAAGTGTAGAAGCAGCGCTGCACAACAGTTTCGTCCTGATGGGTGGAGACAAAGAAACCTTGGCCGTACAAGTCCAGTAATTAGGAGAACCTAGGAGAAGAGAGGAAGATTATCAGAGTAAATGATACATGCCTAATGTTGATGACATCATTGTGAGTAGTTCTATAAGTGTTGGAACCACTCTACAGTATATTGGGGCTGCACAAGGTTGGCTTTTTCTGTTTACTTTCAAGGATGTGGAATCTCTGAAAAGAAAGATTCAGGACACAGGAAGAGGGAGGACGCCTTTAAGTATTGACCAAATATAAGGAGAGGAAAATAAATAATTGAGAACTTTTTGGAGAACAGAAGGAAGAGAACCTTGCGGGACATTTGTGGAGACTGAAAGTGAGAAACTTTATTATATTTGAAAAAGTATTGACGGTCTAAACATTCATTTCTGTGTACATAGACTCTGTGTAGGGGTTGCCTGTGTAATATTCTGGATTCTAGTATTGTTTTACTAAAATTTCTATTGTTTTCTCATCCCTTTTCCACCTACAGGAATGTGAATATCCCCAGGAGAGTACTAGACATTCTGGGGAAAAAAAATTAAATAATGACAGCTGATCTGGCATTTGTTAAATTCCGTCTGTAGTGGCATGTATAGTGCGCCTGTGTGTGCTCCGCTGACGTCATCGATGCGTCCTCCAGGCTGAGCGTCCAGACCGTTGCTTAGGGATCTGGATGCCAGCCAATTCCTGCAGTGCGCAATTTTTCGGGTGGGCCTCTCAGATCAAATAAAAGATGCCTTGGTTCAATTTCCTACTCCATAGGAAATATTCTGGATTCTAGTATTGTTTTACTAAAATTTCTATTGTTTTCTCATCCCTTTTCCACCTACAGGAATGTGAATATCCCCAGGAGAGTACTAGACATTCTGGGGAAAAAAATGTAAATGATGATAGCTGATCTGGCATGTGTTAAATGCCTTCTGTAGCGGCATGTATAGCGCGCCTGTGTGTGCACTACTGACATCATCAATGCGTCCTCCAGGCTGAGCGTCCAAAATGTTGCTTAGGGATCTGGACGCCAGCCAATTCCTGCAGTGCGCAATTTTTCGCACTGGGCCTCTCGGATCAAATAAAAGATGCCTTGGTTCAATTTCCTACTCCATAATCTCTGGAAGAACTGATGAATCTATCCATTAAAATTGACCAACGTTTTAAGGAGCGTAAATGGAAAAGGGATTTTTCCTGTTCAATCTCTTCTCCTCCATCCTCGACTACCGCTGTCACCCCTTCTGAAGTGGAGCCCATGCAAATTGGGGCATTCCGTCTCACCAAACAAGAAGAGGATAGAAGAAGACAATTCGGTTTTTGTCTGTACTGTGGGGGAAAAGCTCATCGAGCTGATCGTTGTCCTAATAAAGTTAAGCCCTCGGGAAACACATCTGGAGGCTCTGCACCTGGGAGTAAATTTTTTTCCTCCTCTAATTACTTGTTGGTTCCCGATCGTATTTCCTATAATGACTCTGTATTCAATGTAAAGGCTTTTATTAACAGTGGGACCGCCAGCAACTGTCTGGACTCTGAACTTGCCAGTTCTTGGAATATTCCTACTTAACCCCTCAATCCTCCAATAAACACCTTCGGTCTCAATGGAGGACCTCTGATTGGGGGACTAATTACTCGCATCTCCGAGCCAGTTCAGTTACAGATTGATTTGTGTCACTCTGAATCAGTTCTATCACTTCATGTCCGACGGTATCCTTGGTTTTAGGACATCCTTGGCTGGCTAAACATAACCCCACTATCGACTTTGCCACTGGGGAAATCTCTAAGTGGAACCCTTCATGCTCTTCATGTTTAAACATACCCATTCATCTTGTGCAGGCTCAATCTCTCAATATTCTGACTTTTCGGATGTGTTTTCTAAAGTTGAAGCTGATGTGCTTCCTCCCCATCGAGCCTATGATTACTCCATTGAGCTTATTCCTGGTGCACCCTTTCCCAAAGGCAGGCTCTATTCCTTATCTCGCCCTGAGGCCCAAGCCATGGATGGTTATGTGAAGGAGAATCTTCAAAAAGGTTTTATTCGGCCCTCTCACTCACCCTTGGGGGCGGGGGTTTTTTTGTTTAAAAAAAACCGCACTTTCCATCTCTGATTTTCGGGAATTAAACAAAATTACGGTAAAAAAACAATATCCTTTTCCACTCATTTCTGAGTTGTTCGATGAACTGAAAGTTGCCACCGTTTACTCTACTTTATATAATCTTATCAGAATAAAAGAAGGCGACGAATGGAAGACGGCCTTTAACACTAAAAATGGCCATTATGAGTATCTGGTGATGCCATTTGGCCTATGTAACGCGTCTGCTGTCTTTCAGGATCTGATAAATGACGTGCTTAGACTTCTTGGGGCTGTTTATCATTGTGTACTTGGATGATACATACTTATTTTTTCTCGGTGTTTACAAGTGCATTGTACCCACATTCGGTTGGTTCTGTCACCTCTCTGTGAAAATAAATTGTATGCTAAACCCGAAAAATGTCTTTTTGAAGTTACTAGCGTACTTTTTCTTGGGTACATTATTATACCGCAAGGATTTTCCATGGATCCATCTAAATTCGAAACTTGAATGGGCTCAACCCAAAGATCTCCAAACCATCCAACACTTTTTAGGATTTGCAAATTATTACAGACGTTTTGTTCAAGCCTTTTCGTCCTTTGTCGCCCCCATCTTCAACCTCACCAAGACCGGAGCCGATCCAATGAACTGGCCTCCTCCTGCAGTTAAGACATTTCAAGACTTAAAGGTCGCTTTCACTACCGCACCCATTCTCCGTCATCCGGACCCTGATCGCCCATTTGTTGTGGAAGTAAATGCCTCCGATGTTGGGGCAGGTCCTGTTTTATCCCAGTGGGATCCTGTCTATCTTAGATTCCACCCTTGTGCATACATGTCAAAAAAAAATTCTCCTGCAGAGAAAAATTACGACATTGGGAATCGTGAATTTTTGGCTATCAAGATGGCCTTCGAAGGAGGGAGGCATTGGCTGGAGGGAGCTCGTCACAACATCTCTGTATTATCAAACCACAAGAATTTAGCATACATCCAATCCGCTAAAAGACTCAACCCACGTCAAGCATGCTGGGCGTTATTCTTTACCCGGTTCTCCTTCACTATAACCTTTCGGCCGGGTTCCCTCAATCGTCGAGCTGACGCTTTTTCCCGATCCTTCTTATCTGAAGGTGTCTCCAACTCCTGTCCTTTACCCATCATCACTCTGTCTGCATTTCTTTCTGGCCTCACGCAAGACTTACACTCTCAGATTGTACAACAGCAATTTTTGGCACCTAAACAAGCTCCACGGGATCATTTATTTGTACCAGTAAGTCTCACAAAAGCGGTCCTTGATGAGTTGCATGCTTCCAAACCTGCAGGTCATCTTGGCATTCAGAAGACTTTTCAATTGTTAGGCAGAACAATCTGGTGGCCACGTATGATAAACAACGTCAAGGACTTTGTTGGAGCTTGCTCCATCTGTGCGCAGAATAAAACCTCTAGACAACCACAGTTTGGCCCTCTGATCCCATTGTCTATCCCTAAATGTCCATGAACTCATTTGTCCATGGACTTTTTTACTGATTTGCCTAATTTCACCACCATCTGGGTTATTGTGGATAGATTTAGTAAGATGGCCCATTTTGTCCCGTTACAGGGTCTTCCCAAAGCTAAATCCTTAGCCAAACTGTTTCTTTCACAGGTAACATAGAAACATAGAAATTCAGGTTACACGGGTTACCATTGGACATTGTGTCTGACCGGGGGGTTTAATTTGGGGCTAAATTCTGGAGGGCTTTTTGTAAGTTAGCTCATATTAATATCAGTCTCTCATCGGCATATCACCCGCAATCTAATGGGCAAACTGAGAGGGTTAATCAGGCCTTGTAGTATTTGCAGTGTTTTACTTCCACTTCCCAAAGGGATTGGGCCACTAACATTCCCTGGGCAGAATTTGCCTACAATAATGCCACTCATTCTTCTTCCAAAATCTCCCCTTTTTTTGTGTTTTGGGTCATCACCCTTGAGCCAGTTCCTTATGCCCTCCCCGTCTTGATCAAGGTTCAGACTCGGGTCTTAAAAGTTTCTCCAAGCAGATTTAGGCAGAAAATTCATTCAGCTCTTAGCAGAGCAGCGTTTGTTTTTAAGCCTAGGGTTAACAAACACTGGTCTTTGTGGAAATTTAAAGTCGGAGATAGAGTCTGGCTCTCGACAAAAAATATTCACATTCGTCAGGCTTCTCGTAAACTCGGACCCCGTTTTATTGGGCCATTCCTAATCACTCATAAAATCAACCCTGTAGCTTTTCGTCTTAAGTTACCTGTGAACATGCGTATTCCGAATACCTTCCACGTTTCTCTACTGAAAGCAGTTAGAACGTCTAAAAATGTTTTTCCCATGGTAAATCCTGAACCCAAAGCTTTCCTGGTTAATGGTCAGGAGGAGTTTATTGTCCAGGCCATTTTAGACTCCAAAATGAGTAGAGGTAAATGTTGTTACACCACCGGAATTACCTTTGACCGAGGACCGGGGTACTCAGTTGGGAGAGGCAGTCATCGCTTTACCAAGGCGCGGAGTCTAGCAGGACCGTGTTCTTCGCTAGAGCCTCTGATGGTGATCCCGACGGTGTGGACGCAACAGCGTCCCTAACAACAGATGATGCGGCTGCCGGGAGGTGCAGGGAGAACCCAGCGATGGCCGCAACGGACAGCAGAGGGACGCCGGAGGCAAGATGATCGTGGGAGCATGCCACTGCAGAGGAGGAAAGCCAGCAGGGAGCGAGGAGGAGGTAAGACATTGCGGGGAGTGTGGAGAGAGAGCCGTGGCACCGCAGCGCGTCGTGGGGTTAGGGTACCCCTAAATGCAGGTTCCCTAGGGAATTTGTAATGGAATTTCTTAATAAGCCTGTCAGCATGGAGATTTATCAGTGGCACCCATTCACGCTCTTCTTGGCCATAACCCTGCCAGTGAACTAAATAAAACAGTTTTCCCCGAACCTTTTTGGAATCCAAAATATCTTCCATGATAAATTCTTCCTTGTCCCCAATGATGAGCGGGGTAGGTCTGGAGAAACTCTTGGGGTGGAATTTACTGGAACTCCTGAAGGGCTTTAAAAGGGAGGCATGAAAAGTATTGGCAATACGCATGGAGGCAGGAAGCTTGAGACGAAAAGCCACAGGATTGATCTTGCAGATGATGATGTAAGGACCAATGAAGCGAGGACCTAACTTCTGAGACGTTTGGTGGAGACGGATGTTTTCGTAGATAACCAGACCTTGTCACCAACTCTGAAGTTGCACGGAGACCGATGTTGATCGACTCTGGTTTTTGAAGTAAATGCAGATTTGACAAGGGCCTTCCTGATCTTGTTCCAAAGGGACTTGAAAAGTTTGGCAGAATGTGTCAAGTTGGGGTTAGGAGACTGTTCCGGGAGAAATAACGAGGTGGCTCGAGGGTGAAAGCCAGAGAGGCAATAAAAAAGGAGAAACCTTGGTGGAGGAATGAGTGGAGTTGTTGTAAGCGAATTCAGCAAAGGGTATATTGTTGGCCCAATACTTCTGGGAGTTGGCTGAGAAACAACGTAAATATTGTTTAAGGATTTGATTGACTCTTTCCATTTGGCCATTCGATTGAGGGTGATAACCTGAAGAAAAACAGAGCTTGATGCGCAACATGTTACAGAAGTGTTACACGCTGTGTACTCACGGCTCGCGGTCCTCTGCCGCAGCAGTCACTGCAGCGTCTTCTCCCTCCGGTCCACGCTGCTGCCGACATGCCAATCATGGCATGTAAACAAAGGCACGTGGAGGCAGCGTCGGAGGTTCAGGCGATCGCGCGCTCTGGACCTCGTCATCGCAGCAGGGCTAATACACTTATATACTTTATACTTAATATACTAATACACTTATATACTTTATACTTAATATACTAATACACTTATATACTTTATACTTAATATACTAATACACTTATATACTTTATACTTAATATACTAATACACTTATATACTTTATACTTAATATACTAATACACTTATATACTTTATACTTAATATACTAATACACTTATATACTTTATACTTAATATACTAATACACTTATATACTTTATACTTAATATACTAATACACTTATATACTTTATACTTAATATACTAATACACTTATATACTTTATACTTAATATACTAATACACTTATATACTTTATACTTAATATACTAATACACTTATATACTTTATACTTAATATACTAATACACTTATATACTTTATACTTAATATACTAATACACTTATATACTTTATACTTAATATACTAATACACTTATATACTTTATACTTAATATACTAATACACTTATATACTTTATACTTAATATACTAATACACTTATATACTTTATACTTAATATACTAATACACTTATATACTTTATACTTAATATACTAATACACTTATATACTTTATACTTAATATACTAATACACTTATATACTTTATACTTAATATACTAATACACTTATATACTTTATACTTAATATACTAATACACTTATATACTTTATACTTAATATACTAATACACTTATATACTTTATACTTAATATACTAATACACTTATATACTTTATACTTAATATACTAATACACTTATATACTTTATACTTAATATACTAATACACTTATATACTTTATACTTAATATACTAATACACTTATATACTTTATACTTAATATACTAATACACTTATATACTTTATACTTAATATACTAATACACTTATATACTTTATACTTAATATACTAATACACTTATATACTTTATACTTAATATACTAATACACTTATATACTTTATACTTAATATACTAATACACTTATATACTTTATACTTAATATACTAATACACTTATATACTTTATACTTAATATACTAATACACTTATATACTTTATACTTAATATACTAATACACTTATATACTTTATACTTAATATACTAATACACTTATATACTTTATACTTAATATACTAATACACTTATATACTTTATACTTAATATACTAATACACTTATATACTTTATACTTAATATACTAATACACTTATATACTTTATACTTAATATACTAATACACTTATATACTTTATACTTAATATACTAATACACTTATATACTTTATACTTAATATACTAATACACTTATATACTTTATACTTAATATACTAATACACTTATATACTTTATACTTAATATACTAATACACTTATATACTTTATACTTAATATACTAATACACTTATATACTTTATACTTAATATACTAATACACTTATATACTTTATACTTAATATACTAATACACTTATATACTTTATACTTAATATACTAATACACTTATATACTTTATACTTAATATACTAATACACTTATATACTTTATACTTAATATACTAATACACTTATATACTTTATACTTAATATACTAATACACTTATATACTTTATACTTAATATACTAATACACTTATATACTTTATACTTAATATACTAATACACTTATATACTTTATACTTAATATACTAATACACTTATATACTTTATACTTAATATACTAATACACTTATATACTTTATACTTAATATACTAATACACTTATATACTTTATACTTAATATACTAATACACTTATATACTTTATACTTAATATACTAATACACTTATATACTTTATACTTAATATACTAATACACTTATATACTTTATACTTAATATACTAATACACTTATATACTTTATACTTAATATACTAATACACTTATATACTTTATACTTAATATACTAATACACTTATATACTTTATACTTAATATACTAATACACTTATATACTTTATACTTAATATACTAATACACTTATATACTTTATACTTAATATACTAATACACTTATATACTTTATACTTAATATACTAATACACTTATATACTTTATACTTAATATACTAATACACTTATATACTTTATACTTAATATACTAATACACTTATATACTTTATACTTAATATACTAATACACTTATATACTTTATACTTAATATACTAATACACTTATATACTTTATACTTAATATACTAATACACTTATATACTTTATACTTAATATACTAATACACTTATATACTTTATACTTAATATACTAATACACTTATATACTTTATACTTAATATACTAATACACTTATATACTTTATACTTAATATACTAATACACTTATATACTTTATACTTAATATACTAATACACTTATATACTTTATACTTAATATACTAATACACTTATATACTTTATACTTAATATACTAATACACTTATATACTTTATACTTAATATACTAATACACTTATATACTTTATACTTAATATACTAATACACTTATATACTTTATACTTAATATACTAATACACTTATATACTTTATACTTAATATACTAATACACTTATATACTTTATACTTAATATACTAATACACTTATATACTTTATACTTAATATACTAATACACTTATATACTTTATACTTAATATACTAATACACTTATATACTTTATACTTAATATACTAATACACTTATATACTTTATACTTAATATACTAATACACTTATATACTTTATACTTAATATACTAATACACTTATATACTTTATACTTAATATACTAATACACTTATATACTTTATACTTAATATACTAATACACTTATATACTTTATACTTAATATACTAATACACTTATATACTTTATACTTAATATACTAATACACTTATATACTTTATACTTAATATACTAATACACTTATATACTTTATACTTAATATACTAATACACTTATATACTTTATACTTAATATACTAATACACTTATATACTTTATACTTAATATACTAATACACTTATATACTTTATACTTAATATACTAATACACTTATATACTTTATACTTAATATACTAATACACTTATATACTTTATACTTAATATACTAATACACTTATATACTTTATACTTAATATACTAATACACTTATATACTTTATACTTAATATACTAATACACTTATATACTTTATACTTAATATACTAATACACTTATATACTTTATACTTAATATACTAATACACTTATATACTTTATACTTAATATACTAATACACTTATATACTTTATACTTAATATACTAATACACTTATATACTTTATACTTAATATACTAATACACTTATATACTTTATACTTAATATACTAATACACTTATATACTTTATACTTAATATACTAATACACTTATATACTTTATACTTAATATACTAATACACTTATATACTTTATACTTAATATACTAATACACTTATATACTTTATACTTAATATACTAATACACTTATATACTTTATACTTAATATACTAATACACTTATATACTTTATACTTAATATACTAATACACTTATATACTTTATACTTAATATACTAATACACTTATATACTTTATACTTAATATACTAATACACTTATATACTTTATACTTAATATACTAATACACTTATATACTTTATACTTAATATACTAATACACTTATATACTTTATACTTAATATACTAATACACTTATATACTTTATACTTAATATACTAATACACTTATATACTTTATACTTAATATACTAATACACTTATATACTTTATACTTAATATACTAATACACTTATATACTTTATACTTAATATACTAATACACTTATATACTTTATACTTAATATACTAATACACTTATATACTTTATACTTAATATACTAATACACTTATATACTTTATACTTAATATACTAATACACTTATATACTTTATACTTAATATACTAATACACTTATATACTTTATACTTAATATACTAATACACTTATATACTTTATACTTAATATACTAATACACTTATATACTTTATACTTAATATACTAATACACTTATATACTTTATACTTAATATACTAATACACTTATATACTTTATACTTAATATACTAATACACTTATATACTTTATACTTAATATACTAATACACTTATATACTTTATACTTAATATACTAATACACTTATATACTTTATACTTAATATACTAATACACTTATATACTTTATACTTAATATACTAATACACTTATATACTTTATACTTAATATACTAATACACTTATATACTTTATACTTAATATACTAATACACTTATATACTTTATACTTAATATACTAATACACTTATATACTTTATACTTAATATACTAATACACTTATATACTTTATACTTAATATACTAATACACTTATATACTTTATACTTAATATACTAATACACTTATATACTTTATACTTAATATACTAATACACTTATATACTTTATACTTAATATACTAATACACTTATATACTTTATACTTAATATACTAATACACTTATATACTTTATACTTAATATACTAATACACTTATATACTTTATACTTAATATACTAATACACTTATATACTTTATACTTAATATACTAATACACTTATATACTTTATACTTAATATACTAATACACTTATATACTTTATACTTAATATACTAATACACTTATATACTTTATACTTAATATACTAATACACTTATATACTTTATACTTAATATACTAATACACTTATATACTTTATACTTAATATACTAATACACTTATATACTTTATACTTAATATACTAATACACTTATATACTTTATACTTAATATACTAATACACTTATATACTTTATACTTAATATACTAATACACTTATATACTTTATACTTAATATACTAATACACTTATATACTTTATACTTAATATACTAATACACTTATATACTTTATACTTAATATACTAATACACTTATATACTTTATACTTAATATACTAATACACTTATATACTTTATACTTAATATACTAATACACTTATATACTTTATACTTAATATACTAATACACTTATATACTTTATACTTAATATACTAATACACTTATATACTTTATACTTAATATACTAATACACTTATATACTTTATACTTAATATACTAATACACTTATATACTTTATACTTAATATACTAATACACTTATATACTTTATACTTAATATACTAATACACTTATATACTTTATACTTAATATACTAATACACTTATATACTTTATACTTAATATACTAATACACTTATATACTTTATACTTAATATACTAATACACTTATATACTTTATACTTAATATACTAATACACTTATATACTTTATACTTAATATACTAATACACTTATATACTTTATACTTAATATACTAATACACTTATATACTTTATACTTAATATACTAATACACTTATATACTTTATACTTAATATACTAATACACTTATATACTTTATACTTAATATACTAATACACTTATATACTTTATACTTAATATACTAATACACTTATATACTTTATACTTAATATACTAATACACTTATATACTTTATACTTAATATACTAATACACTTATATACTTTATACTTAATATACTAATACACTTATATACTTTATACTTAATATACTAATACACTTATATACTTTATACTTAATATACTAATACACTTATATACTTTATACTTAATATACTAATACACTTATATACTTTATACTTAATATACTAATACACTTATATACTTTATACTTAATATACTAATACACTTATATACTTTATACTTAATATACTAATACACTTATATACTTTATACTTAATATACTAATACACTTATATACTTTATACTTAATATACTAATACACTTATATACTTTATACTTAATATACTAATACACTTATATACTTTATACTTAATATACTAATACACTTATATACTTTATACTTAATATACTAATACACTTATATACTTTATACTTAATATACTAATACACTTATATACTTTATACTTAATATACTAATACACTTATATACTTTATACTTAATATACTAATACACTTATATACTTTATACTTAATATACTAATACACTTATATACTTTATACTTAATATACTAATACACTTATATACTTTATACTTAATATACTAATACACTTACAGGGCCGTATTTACTAAAGTTGCTTTTTGACAGCGACTATGCATCGCCAGACATCGCAGCGCTTTTGCCGCGATTTTTTTTTTAATGATGCAGAGTAATGTGTCGTGTCAACAAAAATAAACAGTTTCCACAATAAACAAAATCTACATGAAAAACAACACATTACTAAACATTTAAACAATGTAATAAATTGTCCCTGTGTTTTATCTAACTATAATGGTGGTCACCCTGTACTAACTAAACTTAAGGCAAATGTATTGTGGAAATGTGTATAAAAAACAAAAGTGAAGTATCGACTCATCGTTTTACAGTCATCTGTCTTGGGATGACTTGCTAGTAGTTCCGGACGTCTTTCAAGCTGTCCTTGTAAAGTTGCTAGTAGATCTTCTCATCTTGATTGAAGAGGCTGCTCCGTTGATTGACGATCTTCTTCGGCCTCTTCTGGCTCTTGACGGGATGTCCTCCTGCTTCCTGTTCGGGTGTGTCGCTGCTAATGACCATTTGGTCACTTGAGGTCCCTCTTTTATCTGTTTATTGTGGAAACTGTTTTTGGGTGTTTTTACACATTACTCTGCATCATTTTATCCCTTGTCAGGCTGACGCTTATAGTACTATATAGTACTATAAGGCTCAGCATGGCTAAAAACACATGACCATGCTGTGCCTTATAGTACTATATGCGTCTGCATGATAAGGGATAGAATTATGCAGCACGCCATTTTTACATTATGAAAAACACGTCAAAGCTGTTGACATGTGTTTCAGCTAAAGTGTGTGTCGCTGCTAATGACCTTTCTATGAAAGCGACATACACAGGAGGCATTTGTTTTTCAGAGCTTTCAAAGCCAAACTAGAGGTGATTTAGTAAAATCGACTTTAGTGAATCTGGTCTAAGCTATGATTGACATGGCAAACATTTCGATGCTTTTTTGTCAGTGATGTTTGCCATGTCTCGGGACTTTACCTTTAGTGAATACGGCGATGGTATAATCTCCCCAGAGTCCCGGGACTTTACCTTTAGTGAATGCAGTGATGGTATAATCTCCCCAGAATCCTGGGACTTTACCTTTAGTAAATGCGGAGATGGTATAATCTCCCCAGAGTCCCGGGACTTTACCTTTAGTGAATGCGGTGATGGTATAATCTCCCCAGAGTCCCAGAACTTTACCTTTAGTGAATGCAGTGATGGTATAATCTCCCCCAGAGTCCCGGGACTTTACCTTTAGTGAATGCAGTGATGGTATAATCTCCCCCAGAGTCCCGGGACTTTACCTTTAGTGAATGCAGTTATGGTATAATCTCCCCAGAGTCCCGGGACTTTACCTTTAGTGAATGCGGTGATGGTATAATCTCCCCAGAGTCCCGGGACTTTACCTTTGATGAATGCAGTGATGGTATAATCTCTCCAGAGTCCCGGGACTTTACCTTTAGTGAATGCGGAGATGGTATAATCTACCCAGAGTCCCGGGACTTTACCTTTAGTGAATGCGGTGATGGTATAATCTCCCCAGAGTCTCGGGACTTTACCTTTAGTGAATGCAGTGATGGTATAATCTCTCCAGAGTCCCGGGACTTTACCTTTAGTGAATGTGGAGATGGTATAATCTCCCCAGAGTCCCGGGACTTTACCTTTACTGAATATGGAGATGGTATAATCTCCCCAGAGTCCTGGGACTTTACCTTTAGTGAATGCAGTGATGGTATAATCTCCCCAGAGTCCCGGGACTTTGCATTTAGTAAAGGAGGCCCATAGAGTCTTTCTAGCACTAGAGATCTGGGATAAAATGGCATTTTGCAGCTGCTGAAGAGAATATATATAATATAAGAGGACACGGCCTGTTATGTCATATCCTCTATATTACACTCTCTCCCTTTCCCCTTTGCTGCCAGGTAAATAGAGCAATGATATCACTGTGTTCCCAGGGGGAGGACTGAATTGGTGTCAAACGATGCTGACTGGAGAAACTGCCCCTGGCTTGGACTGGTGGCTTCTACTCCTCTGGGACCTGTTGTGCCGTCGCCTTGGTTGACCAGTCCTGATTGTGGGACCTGCTGGGCTCTGTCAGGACTTTGTAGAGTCTTTAGGAACTGTTCTGCTGTTCAGGGTTCCGAGCATGAATGGAGAACTGCCTAGCTCTGTCTGACATGATGGTCTGCCCTCTGGTGGCAAGGCATGGAAATAAATCCTGTGCTTACCTGTCCATGTCTACCAAAGGCTACATGTGAACAGGTTGGGATGCAGTTCATTGGTGGAGAGGTGATGAGTACGTCTGGATGATTGCAATGGTTGCCAGGCCATGCAGCTCTTTGAATATGAAGCTAATGATTGGAAAGGATTGGCTAATAACCAGCATGAGCACTGTGCAATCTCGCTATCTATGGATCAGAAGCAACTACACAAATACTCCATATTAAAGGCCGTGCGCATAACCTTCTAAACTGTGAAAGTATTACGCGCTGTACGTAATTTCACGGTCATACGGACCTGAGGATCTGGGCCACCGCATGATGTTTGCAAGACGGTGATTTTATAGCACCGCGCATACCGGAAAACGCATGTAAATACGGGAAACACCACCCAGGCCTGCGCCACCTTGGACCGGAGCCTAACTTTCGCTTCACTTGTGATGGGATCTGCGAGTAACTTTAGCGCGGGGATCCGCTGTTCCTCCTATATGCCCCTCCCCCATCAACAGACGTCTGATAGACATGGATCAACTTTTCTGACTCCTGAGAGGGTAAAATGGCGGAACGGGGAGACCGCGCATGGAGGAGAGTCCGCACAGCATGCACAGCTGAAGGATTTGAGCCACGCACCATTCATCTTGGGATTGGACAGTTTCCTAGACAACACAAAGCATTTTTCCTGAATAACGCACTGTTTCTGTCAGTGTGTCATGTAACGGAGGTCACACAGACTCTATGGGACGGATTCGTCTCTCCTGTGACAGCTTAAACACAATGTCTGCCTCTAACAGGACAGGTTTATGCCTTAAATGTCTCCGATACATCCCTGCTCCTATCTTCAGTAACGAGTCAGTTACTGGCCCTCTTTACATGGTTTCTTTTGACTTATAGTAACACGGGTTGTTTATATATTATACTCGCAGAAGTGCCCGGGTTGCCCGGGTTTAAATCTTCAGGTTATTCATTCAATGAGTTGGATGCAGCTGTCAACATTTTGAAAATACTAAACATCTTGACAATATGTAAAATTTTTGATAATAACATTTAATGTTATTTAACGACATTGAAATAAGCTCCGCCCTCTTCAGGGCAAACTACACCCACAACTGACCTTATTGGTTGAAACCACCCCTTTTCAGGACAGTCCCTCCTAGATCGTGATGTGATGTCATCCAAATCCAACCAGTAGAAGACTCAGAACAGGCTCCCTTTGTTAAAGTTCTGCCCAGCCTTCACCAATGGGAGGTTCTACTGGGACCCCAACGCCCCTAGTATGGGAGCCAATATTAGCAATCTTCCTTATCCATCATTCAGACGGACATCTGTCACCAATCAGCTCAGCGACCCCGAAAACTATGGATTTGACAGTAATGTCGGTCATTTTGGACATTTTATTTTTCACCCCTTCTCACCCCCCCCCCATGCTAATGGGGGCTGAAGTTGGACTTGAACGGCATCGGGAGAGTCACTATTTATGTTAGTGAACCCGAAAACTATGGATTCCACACTAATAGCGGTCATTTTCCATTATTTTTACACGTGACCCTCTCACCTCCCCACCCCCAGGGGTGTCTTGCCCCCACAGTATTTGTTTCCAGATTGTAAGTACATATATGTGTACCAAGTGTGGTGTAAATTGCTCCAGGAATTCCAGAGTTATGCTGGAACACACACACACACATATATATATACACACACACACACATATATATACACACACACACACACATACACACATACACACACACGCACACACACACACATATATACACACACACATATATACACACACACATATACACACACACACACACAAATACACACACGCACACACACGTCCATTTTTTTATATATAGATTTGTACCTTTAGTAGATCCTAGAGCAAAACAGCGTCTATACTTTCACCTACGAAGGAACGCCCACTTATCACCTCAGCCCGTCCCTCTATCTTATTTTTGGATTGGATGTTACATAGAGAGGGAATGCCCACTTGTCACCTGAGCCCCACCCTCTGTGTTATGTCTGGATGGGTACACAAAGAGCGGGAACGCCCATATT
Organism: Limnodynastes dumerilii; assembly: GCA_011038615.1. Taxonomy (NCBI): domain Eukaryota; kingdom Metazoa; phylum Chordata; class Amphibia; order Anura; family Limnodynastidae; genus Limnodynastes; species Limnodynastes dumerilii. The sequence continues at coordinate 106,098 of WWET01005023.1, forward strand.
GTCACCTGAGTAAGAAGGAACGCCCACCTGTCACCTGAGCTCCGCCTCTGTTTGAAGTATGATTGTTCTTTCTAAAGGTGTGGAAATGTGTTCTGATTGGTTATCACGGGTCGTCGGGCAGCTTTGAGCTTGCGCAGTGCAGATCGCGGGTGCAATTCATCAATAACTTGCGTCTGTATCCGGCCGGTGTTGACAACACTGTAGTTATCATTAACTTGTTTTCTTGAAGCCAGTTCCGAGGCGTGCGGCTTCCTGATGTGCGATATATCAGAGCGGAACATTTCTGGCGATTTACGAGGCTGTTCCTGACGGCTGGGGACCGGTAAAGGTAAATAATGTACTTTTGGAAGCAATAAAACAGAAAGCAGGCCACCGCCGCTCCACAGATGGAAATCTTTATTTGGGGACATTGTTCATTGTGGCGGCTAAACCTTTATATAAGGTGTTTATACAGCGATGTGATGTCTAATGGGAGTGTGTGTGCGGCCAATACGCCGGAATAATGGGCCGTAATTACCGGCAGCATTTAAAAATAAAAGAATTAGCGCTTAGACCGTCCCTGGAGGCAGCTTACACATAGAAGAAGGTAAAATGGGACTCGCGACTCATTAACGTTACAGGACGAGCGTAGAAGACAACCAGGCCGCGGCGTCTAGAACGAGGCCCAGCCAATGAGATTCCAGCTCCCGCCCAGCTGACTCACTATATAAAGCTGCCGTGAGGCCTCATCTCTGCACAGTAATAAGGATTTGGGGATCACGTGTTTGAATCCTGGGCCACCGCTGATGAATGTATGATGACATTCGGGATGTGGGTCTTCCTATATCCATCACGTCCCCCCCTGCTCACACTCCAGAAACCCTGTGCAAGCATCGTGTGCTATCATACAGGCATGGAACAGTACTAGCTGCACCATAACACTTGTGACAGGGTAACTAACAAGCCCAGAGGGGAACCTGCTCCCCATACATTCATCACCAGTAACACTGAGAGCTATTCCCCAACACCTGACACCGAGACA
>WWET01005024.1:8804-26422 GCA_011038615.1 Limnodynastes dumerilii
TAGTTGGGTGGGAGTAGACGTTTTATGAGGCAGGGTTGGAAAGGTGGAATTAAAGACAGATTTTCAGCCCATAATACTGCTTGTGAAGTCCTGGGGGCATCTGAGTATCTGTAAGCACAGGAAACGTGAAGTTTCACCTATAGGTGAAGTACTCGTGAAGCGGTTCTAGGGGTCTGAAGTTCTGCTAGGGATATAGGGAGTTTAGGGAGGCTTGGTGGGCAGGTGTTTTTCTATATGTGGGCTGGTTATGTGGGAGTTTTGGTTTCATGAGTGTGGGTTTGAAGGGTAGCATTGAAGTTGAAGAGATTTCGAAAATGGGGTGGGAGAGTGAGTGTTTGGGTTTAGGGGGGCTGTTTCATGAGGGAGGGTGGAATTAAAGACAGATTTTCAGCCTCTAGTACTACGAGTGAAGTTCTGGGGGCATCAGAGTACCTGTGAGCATATCAAGCTCTACAGGAAAGGAGGCTCCTATAGGTGAAGAACTCGTAAAGCGGTTCTAGGTGTCTGAAGATCTGCTAGGGATATACAAAGGTTGGGTGGTTGGGAGTGTGGGTTTCATGAGGGAGAGAGGGATGGGTGGCATTAAAGCTGAAGAAATTGGGAAAATGGTGAGGGAGGGTTGGATGGTGGGTGTTTGGGTGGGAGTTCATGTTTCATGAGGGAGGTTGTGAAGGGTGGTAATAAAGACAACTTTTCAGTCCCTACTACTACGAATAAAGTCTTGGGGGCATCTGAGTACCTGTAAGCATATCAAGCTCTATGGGAAAGGCAGCTCTTATTGGTGAAGAACTTGTGAAGCAGTTCTAGGTGTCTGAAGATCTGCTAGGGATATATAGAGGTTGGGTAGGTGGCAGTGGGTTTCATGAGGGTGGGTGGGATGGGTGGAATTAAAGTTGAAGAACTTGGTAAAATGGGTTGGGAGGGTTGGAGGGTGGGTGTTTGAGTTTAGGAAGGCTTGGTGAATGGGTGTTTGGCTATAAAGAGGCTGGTTGAGTGGGAGTTTAGGTTTTATGATGGTGGTTGGAATTGGTGGCATTGACGTTAAAGAATTTGGGAAAATGGGGTGGGGGGTTTGGAGGGGGGGTATTTGGGTTCAGGAAAGGGGTGCTTGTTGGGTAGAAGTTTGGGTTTTATGAGAGTGCCTTTGAAGGGGAGCATTGAAGTTGAAGAAATTGGGAAAATGGGGTGGGAGGTTGGGGTTAGGGGGGCTGGTTGGTTGGAAGTACATGTTCCATGAGAGAGGGTGGGATGGGTGGAATTGAAGTTGAAGAACTTGGGAAAATGGGGTGGGAGGGTCGGTGTTTGGGTTTAGGAAGGCTTGGTGGATGGGTGTTTGGCTAAAGGGGGGCTGGTTGAGTGGGAGTTTAGGTTTTATGATTGTGGTTGGGATGGGTGGCATTGAAATTGAAGATATTGGTAAAATGGGGTGGGAGGTTGTTTTTTTGGGTGTAGGGGGGCTGGTTGGGTAGGAGTACACGTTTCATGAGGGAGGGTGGGAATGGTGGAATTAAAGACAGATTTTCAGACCCTACTACTTCGAGTGAAGTCCTGGGGTCATCTGAGTACCTATGAGCATATCAAGCTCTATGGAAAGGTGGCTCCTATAGGTGAAGAACTCTTGAAGCAGTTCTAAGTGTCTGAAGATCTGCTAGGGAAATAGAGAGGTTGGATAGGTGGTAGTGTGGGTTTCATGAGGGAGTGTGGTAAGGGTGGAATTGAAGTTAAAGAAATTGGGAAAATGGAGTGGGAGGGTTTGAGGGTGGGTTTTTTGATTTTAGGGAGGCTTGGTGGTTGGGTGTTTGGCTAAATCGGGGCTGGTTGGGTGGGAGTTTGTGTTTCATGAGGGTCAGTGGTAAGGGTGGTTTTGAAGCTGAAGAAATTGTGAAAATGGGGTGAGAGGGTTGAAGGGTGGGTGTTTGGGTGTAGGAGGGCTGGTTGGGTGGTTCACGTTTCATGAGGGAGGATGGGAAGGGTTGAATTAAAGACAGATTTTCAGCCCCTAGTTCTACGACTGAAGTTCTGTAAGTTCTGAGTTACAGTGAGCATATCAAGATCTACAAGATAGGTGGCTCCTATAGGTTAAGAACTCATGAAGCGGTTCTGGGGTTCTGAAGATGTGCTAGGGATATAGGGAGGTTGGGTGGGTGGGAGGTTGTGGGAGTTCACGTTCCATGAGTAAGGGTGGGAAGGGTGCAATAGAGGACAGATTTTCAGCCCTTACTACTACGAGTGAAATCATAGAGCCATCTGAGTACTTGTGAGCATATCAAGCTCTATGGAAAAGGCAGCTCCTACAGATGAAGTTCTTGTGAAGCGGTTCTAGGGGTTTGAAGATCTGCTAGGGGTATAGGGTAATTGGATGAATGTAAGTGTGGGTTTCATGAGGGAGGGTGGCAAGGGTGGAATTTAAGTTATAAAAATTGGCAAAATGGGTGAAAGGGTTGGAGGGTGGGTGGGTACGTGTTTTTCTATATGGGGGCTGGTTATGTGGGAGTTTAAGTTTCATGAGTGTTGGTTGGAAGGGTGGCATTGAAGTTGAAGAATGTTAGAAGAAAATTGGGTGGGAGGATAGGTGTTTAGGTTTAGGGGGGCTGGTTGAGTGGGAGTTCACATTTCAGGAGGGAGGGTGGTTAGGGTGGAATTAAAGACAGATTTTCAGCCCCTACTAGTATGAGTGAAGTCCTGGGGGCATCTGAGTACCTGTGAGTATATCAAGCTCTGCGGGAGAGGTGGCTCCTATAAATGAAGAACTCTTGAAGCAGTTCTATGGGTCTGAAGATCTGCTAGGGAAATAGGGAGGTTTTATGGTGTGGAGTGTGGGTTTTATGAGTGATGGTGGGTAGGGTGGAATTGAAGTTATAGAAATTGGGAAAATGGGGTGGGAAGGTTGGAGGGTGGGTGTTTGGATTTAGGGAGGCTTGGTGGGTGGGTGTTTGGCTAAAGCGGGGCTGGTTGGGTGAGAGTTTGGGTTTCATGATGGGTGGTATTGAAGGGTGGACGGGTGGTATTAAAGCAGTTCTATGGGTCTGAAGATCTGCTAGGGAAATAGGGAGGTTTTATGGTTGGGAGTGTGGGTTTTATGAGTGATGGTGGGAAGGGTGGAATTTAAGTTAAAGATATTGCGAAAATGTAGTGGGAGGGAACGAGGTTGTGTGTTTGGGTTGAGGAAGGCTGGTTGGGTGGGAGTTTGGGTTTTATGAGGGTGGTTGTGAAGCGTGGCATTGAAGTTAAAGATATTGGGAAAATGGGGTTGGCGTGTGGGTGTTTGAGTATAGGGGGTCTGGTTGGGTGGAAGTACATGTTTCATGAGGGAGGGTGGAATTAAAGATGGATTTTCTGCCCCTACTACTGCTAGTGAAGTCCTGGGGCATCTGAGTAACTGTGAGCATATTAAGCTCTATGGGAAATGCAACTCCTGTAGGTGAAGAACTCGTGAAGCAGTTCTAGGTGAAGTTCTGCTAGGGAAATAGGGATGAGGATGTGTGAGAGTGTGGGTTTCATGAGGGAAGGTGGGATGGGTGGAATTGAAGTTGAAGAACTTGGGGAAAATGGGGTGGGAGGGTTGGGTGGGTGGGTGGGTGTGTGTTTGAGAGAGGGTGGCGAGAGTGGAATTAAAGTTGAAGAAATTTGGAAAATAGGATGGGAGGATGGGTGTTTGTTCCATGAACCATAGTCGCATGGTGACTCAATGTAAAGTAGTAGGAGAAACCTATTCCTGGCTTGTTGTTCTTGGGAAAAGGTTTATGCAGCTGGCTGGCTCAGCTGTAGTTTGGGCCACTGACCTTCTGCACCTGGGGTGGTTGCTCAACATCTGAACCATAGATGGTTCCCAATGGAGGAGGGGTATTTGTACGTTTTATGAACTGTAGTCACATGGCAACTCAATGCAAAGTAGTAGGGGGAACTTATTCCTGGCTTGTTGGTTTCAGGTGAATGTTTGACTAGGTATTTAACCTTTGCTCCTTGGGTGGCTCCATATAGAGGAAGGGTATCTGCAGGTTTTGCGGGTCCAATGAACAGTAGGAGGAACCTATTCCTGTCTTGATAGAAAGTTTGGGCAGCTCACTCAGCCAGTGTTTGAACTGGTGACATACTGCATTGTGTTCAGGTGCTCTACCTCTGTGCCATAGGTGGCTCCCTGTGGAGGATGGTTATCTGTACGTCCCATGAACCATAGTCAAGTGGCAACTCAATGCAAAGTAGTAGGAGAACCCTATTCCTGGCTTGTTGGTCTTGGGAAAAGGATTGATGAGTTGTGTGGCTGGTTGGCTTTGAACTGGTGACCTGCTGCAGCAAGTATTTATGCTCTACCTTTGCGCCATAGGTGGCACCCCAGTAAAAAAAAATAAAGGTATCTGTAGGTCCCATGAACCGTAGTCGTGTGGCGACTCAATGTAAGGTAGTAGGAGGAACCTATTCCCTGCTTGTTCGTCTTGGTTAAAAGTTAGGCCACTTGGTTCAGCCAGGATTTGAACCAGCAATCTGCTGCACCAAGGATAGGTGCTCTACCTCTGTACAATAGTGGTAGCTGTAGGTCGCCTGAATAATAATTGCATGGCAGCTCAATGCAGCGTATTATGAGGAACCTATTTCCAGTTTGTTGATCTTGGGAAGAAGTTTGGCCAGTTGCCTCAGCCAACCTGCTACACCAAGTGCAGGCTCTCTAACTCTGCGCCATAGCTAGCTCCCCATGTAGGTTGGATATCTATAGGTCCCATAAACCGTAGTCACGTGGCAAAGTAGTTGGATGAACCTATTCCTGGCTTGGGAAAAAGTTTGGTAAGCTGGCCAGCTGATTGACCTGGGATTCAAGTCCTCAATCTGTGTGCCACAGCTTGCTCCCCATGAAGAATGTGTATCTGTAGGTCTCAAGAACTGTAGTTGCATGGTGACTCAATGCAAAGTACTGAGAGTAACTGATTCCCAGCTTGGGCAAAGGTTTGACCAGTTGGGTGACCAGCTCAGCCAGGATTTAAACAGGTGCACACTATCTCTGCGTCATAGCTGGCTCTGCATAGAGGAAGCAAATCTGTGGGTCACATGAACTGTAGTTGTGTGGTGACTTAATGCAAGGTAGTAGGAGGAACCTATTCCCAGCTCGGAAAGGGTTAGACCAGGCAAACCCCTGGAACTGTGTCTCAGCCGCAGCCACAGAGTCTCGCTCCACTGCATTAACGCACAGCCAGTTTCTCACACAAATTGGCTCTGAAGAGCAAAATAGAGGTCACTTCCCTCCAGAAGTTGCACCTAGAGATTCCAAATCAATCGCTGTCCTAAATTCCCCTGAAAAATGCTAAAATCTCTGGAACTGTGTCTCTGCCACAGCCGCAGAGTCTTTTGATCTTCTGACCCCCGGAATTCTGATTTCGAGCAATTGATGTTGAAGTTGGAGAGCGACCCAAATTTAGCAAACTCTTCCATTAATTTTGGAATCAAAGAGTTTAAGGTAGTTATAAATGAAAGGACGTCGATCCGCAAACAGTGCAAGCTTAACCTCCTCGCCACCTATGGGAATTCCGTGTATGTCTGGGTGAGAGCGAATAGTCTTAGCTAGTGCCTCAATGCACAGGACAAACACGAGAGGGGAAAGCGGACAACCCTGATGAGTCCCATTGGTGATGTTAAATGGGTCTGAAAGGGTGCCATTAATCTTAGGCCTAGCGTACTGGGAGGTATATAGGGCCATAACCCAATGTAAAAAGTGGGAACCCAGATCCATGCAAAGCAAGACCCCTCGCATAAAATCTCAAGCCACCTGGTCAAACGATTTTTCAGCGTCAGTGGATAATAAGACCAGTGGAGTTTCATGACAATATGCCCAGTGAAATAAGTTAATGGCTTTTGTGGACTCACGACCTGGGACACACCGGTTGGTGTGGACAAGGGTGGGTAAGAAATGTTGTAGCCTGTTGGATAACAGCTTAGCAAAAAGCTTTAAATAAATGTTTAGGAGTGAGATGTTCACCGTGTTGGGTCCTTCCCCTCTTTTAGGATCAAGGTGATGTGGGCTTCTAGGGATTGGGGGGAAAAAGGAGTGGACTCTGAGACTGTGTTAAAGGCTCGCAGCATAATAGGGAGGAGTTTGTCGGGGAAAGCTTTGTAGAAAGCGGTTGTGATGCCGTCGGGTACAGTGCTTTGCCGGCCGGAGAAGATTTAAGCGCTGCCTCTAGTCCCAGGAAGGTAAAGGAGGAATTTAAGGCTTCGCAGTCGTGAAGAGATAGTTTGGGGAAATTGGCAGTCAGTAAGATAATTAGATATGCGGGTCTGTCGGTCGAATAGTGGGCTGTCAGTGGTGGATGCGGATATATTATAAAGATTGGTGTAGTAAGCGTAAAAAAAAACGATGCTACTATATGTCAATATTAAGATGAACTTTCCTACCCTGGGGGTCCTTAATGGTTTGGATGTAGGTCAGAAAACGTTGAGCTCTTAGGGCTCTAGCAAGCATTCGGCCTGACCAGTTGCCCCATTGGAAGAATCAATTTCTTCATTTCTGGTACGCAAAACTTATCTTGTCGTCAAGAAGGCAATTAAGTTATGCCCTAGTGGCGGTCAGTTCTTGGAGGGTGGAGGGAGAAAGTGTGGATTTGTGTTGTATCTCCAGGGTGATAATTTTGGTAAGCAGGCAAGAGCGAATGGCCACCTTCTGTTGTTTGAGGTATGACTCCAATTGTATACATCGGCCCCGAAGTACACATTTAAGCGTTTCCTAAAGTGTGACCTGAGAGGTAGCCCCATTCTCGTTATCTAATATATACTCTCCCAATGTACTTTCTAATTGGGTCTTATAATAAGGGTCCTGTAGGAGTCTTTCAATGAACCTCCAAGTCCATGCCCCAGGTGCTGGGTTGGGGGGGATTAAGGTGGCAAAGCCTGGGAGTGATTTGACCAAGTCTGGGAGTCTATGGAAGCATCATGTAGGAGGTGGAGGTGATGGTGGTCTATAAAGAAGTAGTTCAGTCTCGTGTACGTAGAGGCAGAATGTGAGAAATATGTTTAATCTTGATTGTCGGGGTGGAGAAGTCACCATGAGTTAAGAAGTTGTGAGTCGCGAAACAGCCGTCTTATTTTCCTAGAGATGTTTAAGGAGTTGCTAGTCATAATGCGGGAGACATCTAAGTGCGGGTCTAAGGACCAATTTTGGTCTCCTCCCAGAATAACTATCCCCTCTTTTTCTGATTCCACCTGGTCAAGAATTTTAAGAATGGTAATTGACCGGAGTTGGGGGCATATATGTTAGCAAAAGTGTAGGTTTGGCCATGGAGATTATGTTTAACTAGAAGTCCCCTCCCCTTCACAAAATACAGGATTGTGGTATCAGTAATGGGGAAGTGCCGTAAGAACAGGATTGCTACTCCTTTAGATTTATTCGCCGGGTTATGGTTATAGAAGGTGAGGGGGTAAAATCCGCTAGTGAGAGCTAGAGCGACGTCTGAGTGAAAGTGGGCCTCTTGGATAAGAGCTATATCGATTTTCTTCATGCGTAAGGTGTGGAGGAGTTTGGAACACCGCCCAGAAGTATTAAGCCCTCTAACATTATATGACATGATCTTGAACTTATCTGTTGAAGCCACCATTGGTCGATGTATGGGGGTTGATGGGGGCATCACGGACACCTCTGTGGAACCTGATCCATTCCAAGCCTGGTCCTGGATGGCAAGTCGTGCAATCTGGCAGTGCACGGGAAGAATGGGTAAGAGGAGAAAGAGAGAAAAAAAATAGTGGTAGGGAAGAAAGAGATAAAAAAGGTTAGTAAGAACATTTCATAATTAACAGTAAACCTAAGTATTGGCCTGTAAGAGGCCTTGATGTGGAAAACTACAATTACGGGCATGGTGTTAGGGGAATACACTATGCACTAATTTAAGTGTGCGGATATAGAACTAGGGGTACTACAGTGTCATATTAGGTTATATGGCAACAACTCAGCTTATATTATGCTAACAAGAACAGTTAAACTAACGGGAGGCTAATATACAGGTAAGCTCAATAAGGTGGGTATGGGGGGAACCAAGGAAGAGGACATATTAACTAATGGCCAGGAGTGATTAGTCAATAGTTCCTCCTTCTGGTATAGTAAATGGGGATTCACTGAGTCCCAGAGATGACCTCTTGAATGAAACAGGTGAAAAATTCAGTATGGGTCCCTCATGAAGGGTTGGGGATGTCACCTTTAAACTATGGTGTACTAGTGCTAAATACGTGGTAAGGTGACGTTAATCAAATCCCAGAGGAGGGCCTACAGTGCCTTTAGGTGGGGCAAAATATGGGCTCATCTAAGACCAGAGTCCCAAGCCCCTCTCTCAGATTACGGAGTGCTGACAGAATAAACATGGAGTTCAGGTAGCAGGTTTACAGCTACTGCTTCTGGAAGTTGACGCTGTCGATGATTATGAAGCTTTTGTTGTTGCTCTGTTGGAGCAGGAGTGGTGACATGGCTCCATATGTTGAAAGCCATTCAGGAAGGGGGACTTTGGATATTCCTAATTTTTCGCAAATGAATGTCAGGCCTTCTGGGTCTCGGAGAGTGGAGAGCTTCCCTTGTTGGACCACTTGAACGCTAAATGGGAAGCCCCAACAGAATTTGATATTATTGCGGTGGAGTTCGTCGGTCAATGGTCTGAGGAGGCGACGTTGTTGCAGAGTATACCATGACAAGTCCTGGAAAATTTGGATTGGAACCCCATTGAATTTGAGCTGCTCCTTCCATCTAGCTTTGTCGACTATCTCCTCCTTGACCCGGTAGTAGTGGAGCCAGCAAATGATATTGCAAGGTTTATCCGCTGGTGTTGGTCTTGGTCTAAGTGTTTGGTGAGCTCTGTCGAAGAGTATGTGATTGTCAGGGTGCTCCTCTAGGATTTCATTGAAGATTTTGGTAAGAGTGTCAATTATACCTTCTGGAGGGATGTCTTCGGGGACACCTCGGACCCTTAAGTTGTTGCGCCGACCTCTATTATCTAGGTCTTCAACTCTGCTCTCTCATCTCTTTGCCTTGGAAGTCAATTTTTTCTTGAAGTTTGGTGAAAGTCATGGATATCTCATCCCAGCAGTTTCAAGAGAGGAGATCCTATCAGTTGTGAGAGATCAGTTTGAATATCAGATCTGGAGCTGCATAGCGTCTCTCAACCGTTGTTCCACATCTTGTAGGTCTTGCTTTGTTGGGATAGACTCTAGTCTTTTTAGGATTTTGTGGAATTCAGGGTTTGGGTCACTGCTGGGGAGTGGTCTCTGGGTATCGGATCTATTGTCCATCTCTGGGACACAGAATCACCTCCAATATAAGGCTGTCTGTGTAAAAGAATCCTCTCATTGTGCACTCTTGTTGTTAGTATAATGTACCTTTAATTTGTTAAAACTATATCAACTTATCAACAATTTATTCACTTAAAAATTCCATTTTAATGTTCCATGGCGAAATATAAAGAAAAAAATGTCAACAGTGTAAAACACTGATAATAGTGTATTAAAAACAAAGCCCTGTGTATATAGTGTGCTTAATAGGACCTATATATAAGGTATCAAACAATCATGTAATGTGTCACAACCCAAATATAGATATAAATTGGTAGTTATATCAACCAAATATACCTCGTGGGAACTGGGCATAATTTGTATCTACATATGTGACAAGCGCTCACTGTATCGCACATGTGCCGACTGCAGAGAGAGCGCTAGCCGGGAGGAACTGTTTACACCATTCCCCTAGTTACCACTGAACATACTAGAGCATACGGTCCTTGTGATCATAGCGGCTATATGCCGATTACCTTACCATCAATTAAAAGCTGCCATTTGAATTTTAGTGAGATTGATAAGCAGTTAATTCCATTTTATACTTTAATTAGCGGTTTCTTTTGGCAGAATAGCTTTATATACGTGAGAGCCTTACAAAGGGACGTGATTTGATGAAGAAAGGGTCTGCTCTTACTCTATACTAGCTTTTATTAGATATTAATCAATTGACAGTTATTTTCAATTCTATACCAGCTCCTCAACAACATTGTAATATGTAGTTTAATTGCCTTATAACTACCAATTTATAGCTATATTTGGGTTGTGACAAATTACATGATTGTTTGATACTTTATATATAGGTCCTTTTAAGCGGACTATATATACAGGGCTTTGTTTTTAATACACTATTATTAGTGTTTAACAGTGTTGAAATTTTTTTCTTTATATTTCGCCATGGAACAGTAAAATGGAATTTTTAAAGTGAATTAATAAAGTTGATATAGTTTTAATAAAGGTACATTATACTAACAACAAGACCCAGAGTGCACATTGAGAGGATTCTTTTACACAGACAGCCTCATATTGAAGGTGATTCTGTGTTTCACTTGATTACTAGGCCATCTCTGTTACCGGCTGCGGAGGTGGAGGAGAAGCCACTGGCCTCTCCTCTAGGTAAGAGGTATTGTAAGAATTCGGATTGTGGAGAAGTCGCCTTGGCGGGTTTTGAGGCTTTCTTTTGTGTTCCTCTTCCTGATTTCCACATGTGAGCGCAAAACTGAGTTAGAGCATTAAGCCAGGTTGATTAAATCAGCCTTGTTGCTAGGCACCTTTTCCCCCTAAAGTATATCTCAAGGGTGGGGGAGATTACATTTTGCTTTGTCTGGTGTATAAGAGTAGAGGTTTGTAAAGTATACTATATACATTTCCTTGGTAAATGGTAACTATCATGTCCTTGATCTAAAAAATATTTCACAGCTCCAATGCCTGGGAGTTTCCTATGTTTGTATATAATGACCCGACGTCTAATGTTACAAGCCATGTATAAGAAGGTAGTGACAAAGGGCCAGATCCTGGCCTCTGTACGACGGGAATTACGAACGGCACGTACGTAATTTCCGTATCTTGTAGGTTGTGCACATGCTCACAGCCTTAGTACTTTTGAGTAACTGTCGGCATACATAACTCAAGTTATGTACGACAAATGTTACATAAAATGTACTGTCCCCTCATTTACGACTCTCGTATATCTGCCGTAGAAGCGGAGATAGACATGTAAATAAGGGGTCGGGGCAAGCCCTGTTACAACAAGGTTTGCTGTCGTAAGGCCCAGTGTTAGTTGTATTCCAGACGCTGAAAAATTCCGCGCGTCTACTCCCTCCACCAACATCTAATCCTCCACAAATTTTCCTGTAGCAAGAATCCCGGCATGTAAATAATCCCGGCAATTGAATTCCAGACACATGCAATTGACCTACATTGATGAAATCCCGGCACATAAAATACTGGTTCAAATAAATTACCGACAAAGGAAATCCCGCCACATTAAAGTCCCGATACTGAATGTATCCCGGCAGGGAATAAATCCCGGCACATTATGATTCCAGCTAAATTGAAATCCCGGCACAATGTAAATTCCAATTTTACCGGCCCTGAGCAAATACCCACGCAGTATCCTCCACGCTAAGGTGAATATCCTGGCACGTCAGAAATCCCAGCAAAACTTAAACGCCAATTTTGCTATCACGGAGGAAAGTTCGCCACCGCTGCAAAGACAATTTTATTGGCTCTGAGCAAATCCCTGCGCAGTAGCCATCCGACTAAGGTAAATATCCCGGCACGTAAAAAATCCTGGAACAACGCCGATTTTGCGGTCACAAAGGAAAGTCCGCCACCGCTGCAATGACAATTTTACCAGCTCTGAGCAAATACCTGCACAGTAGACTCTTGGCTAAGGTGAATATCCAGGCACGTAAAAACTCCCGGCACAACTTAAACGCCAATTTTGCTGGCACAGAGGAAAGTTCACCATCGCTGCAACAACATTTTTACTTGCCCTGATCAAATCCCGGCGCAGTAGCCTCCCTGCTAAGGTGAATATCCCAGCACGACAGTAATGCCGTCCCAACTTAAACGACAATTTTACCAGCACGTGCATGTATTAGTATATCATATCTAACTGCAAATGAGTCCGTCAATGGTTTGCTTTTGTATTGCACATGTGCATGTCACACGTACAAACGCTGGTTGTTATTCCTTCTTATACCTCCAAATTTAAATAATCGTCTGCAAACACATTGTCCTTTACCCATTGCGTGTCGCTTTGTGAAAGTGTATTATTCTTCATTTAGCCTGATCAAGTAAGGCCCATGGGGCAGATCCTGAACTACGCATTTCCGCGAATTTACGTGTGGCGGACACGTAAATTCGCAGATTTGTACGCACTGCAACGTAAGGATAATTCACGTATTGCTAACGTAAATACTTACGTGTGGGCGTGCCAATTTTACGTTAGTGACTAATACGTGCGTTTTACGTGAAGTAGGCAGGGGGTGGTATTTAAAGTGTACAGTATGGGAGTGCTAAGCTGCGTACGTTCGCGTAGTCTGTACGCCCGTTAGCGGACGTATTCTGTTACGTTAGGAAAAGTTAAGGTAGGGTTTGGGTCGCGTAATTTGTGAAAATACGTCCGTGCAAGGGGTGTGCCGTGGGGAGTGTATTGACCTTACGTGTACGAAAATACGCACCGCTAAAATACGTACGCACACACGTAGTTCAGGATCTACCCCCATGTTCTTATATCATCATTAATAACAATGTTTCGCCAAACATACTTTTTACCTTTTCATTCCTGTGGTCATCAAATATACAGATGCGATCTCTCTCCTGTCCCATCTGCTTAGACTATCATTGGGAGTGACATGCTCTGTTGAAATGATTAAGTAAACTTGTTTTGTCAAGAACACACCACTGATCTTCTCTTGTTTTTACAATCATGACAGTCCAACTTCATATGTAGTGTGCTCACCATCACAGCTTTGCCTTGTTTGTTATTAAAGATATTTTTTAGCACATGTAGTGTTTGCTGAGTGTATAATGCTGTGTATTCATCATGTACACCAATTTTTCAATATTTATTTTCAATTATGTATATTTTTCACATGATACAACAAAACTTTCTTTTCCAATCTTCAACAATTCAATTTTCAATTGTCTTACCCGAAAATTGTTAATCAAGCTCTTTGTAAATCTTATTTTTCATCCTTTCATGTTCCTAAGTTATTATTTTTAACACTTCTCCATAATTTTGCATTAGGCAGGCATATGTTATTAATGACTTTCAAATTTTTGCTGTAGTTATTTTAGTTTATTTGGTTTGGTGTGTGTGTTTTTTTTAGTGTGTGAGCATGTGTGTATCTAATTTAATTTAATTGTACATGTACAGTAGACCACAAATTTTATTTAAATAGAAATATTGAAGGTATAAAATCATTATAAAATAATGGATATGCAAAAGCAATAAACAAGAATGATGTATATCTTTAATAAGAAAATCCAAATTTAATTGTCATCATAATAATTTGTGCTTAATTTTTCCTGTCAACAAAACCATTCTTCTAAACCCAAGTTAATGACAAAATACACATCTCAAGCTGATCAATCCATACTTAGCTTGTCAATAAAAGTTCAACCACACCTGTAAATGTTCATTGTAATTTATTATTATGATAATCTGTAATACTTGCTTAGAAATTATAATATTTTTAGTAGTATAACATCCAAAGAATTATAGCATTAACAAAAATATACATCAGAGGTACATGAGGCGTATTCCAGTTTACAATGTACAAGTTTAAATTTTTATTTTGAAAATGGTGAATATACCAATTTGTAAAAATATGCAAAGTAATTTACATTCAAAAGACATATAACATTTTAATAGATTTATTCACAAATTAAATTGTATTCATAGTCCATCTTTTCCTTCCTTCGCTTTCTGAATCTGCTATTTTCACCATCTTTTTGATTATGATGTCCCTTAAAGGAAAAAACAAAACAAGTGGGAGCAAAGACTGATACGTAAATGTAGAAGTAGCATATACTTAGTCAAAATCAACTTAGTGGAAGGATCAGCAGTCAAACTTAGACTGTCAATCAAAATTAGACTGATAGATAATGACTAATCATTTCCAACCATACCATTTTACATTTTCCTAAAAGGGAAAAATACAAATTTAGAGTTATAGGTACAGGTTAATCAAACATGAAATATTTTCACCTGATCTGTGTGCACTGTAAACTTTCCCTCATGCTCCTCATCACAACTTTCTGTCATGGTAATTTTTTCTCTAGAGTTGAAGATGTCTTTCCTGGTCCCATAATGTTTATTTGGCCCTCATGCATGGAAGCATGTGTTCTCACCTATTAAAAAAAGAAATAAGATTAAGTACACATGTTGCATTTCTGTTTTATGAAAAGTTTCAAAATCTATCTTCAGTACCATACATACCTCACATGTTCGACGTAAAGGGCCTATGCCATCACTCCAAGTTACGCCATTCTTGGATTACTGTGCGATCGTCTTTATGTCTCCGGTCAGATCCCCTTTCCTGTCATTGTAAAAAACAGAAAGTCTATTATTAACACGTACAAAATTCCAAAAACTTTCAAGGCTCTACCTTCACTTCCAAGCCTACCTGACTTGTGAGACAGCAAGGCCCTATGCCATCACTCCAAGGTATGCCATTCTTGGATCACTGTCTGATGGTCTGTATGTCTGTGGTCAGATTATTAATCCTGTCATTGTAAAAAAAAGAAAGATTATTATTAACACATGTAAAAAAGTCAAAACACTTTCAAAGCTCTACCTTCACTTCCATGCCTACCTGACTTGATAGACTACAAGGGCCTATGCCATCACTCCAACATACGCCATGCCTAGATTTCTGTGTGATGGTCCCTCAACGATTGCTCACAGCATCCCCCATGTCTGTTAAGAAAAAGACAAACAGTTAAGTCTACATGTACCATTTCAGAAAGTGCTTATCTGGCTTGGGAGACTGCAAGGCCCTATGCTATCACTCCAAGGTACGCCATGCCTGGATTTCAGTGTGATGGTCCCTCTGTGCCAGGTCACTGCATCCTTTATGTCTGTGGAAAAAAAGACAAACAGTTATGTAGACTTGTTGCAATTTTCAGACAATTGAGAAAACTGTCTCTTCATTTTCAAGCCTACCTGGACGGGGCGGCTGCAAGGCCATCACTTCGAGGCACGCCATGCCTGGATTTAAGTGTGATGGTCCCTATGTGCCAGCTCACAGTATCTGTCCTGTTAGTGTAATGAAACATAAATACTGTTTTATATAAATTTAATGACCAAAAAGTAAAGACTTTATAAGAAATATGTTAAAAATATTAGGTCATTTTTAAAATCCTCTGTTAATTACATTTATAATCTTTGCATCAGACATTTTAGTGTTAATATATATTTAATTTTTGGCATCATTTTTGAACATCCTTGAAGTCACATTCACAAACATTAATATAAACCATTAACACTAGTGACATCTTGTGATGACAATTAAAAATGCACAACAAAAAGATTATAACAAAATATATGTTACCAGAAATTTGGTCAAATACAATGATAATAAACACATTGCATTTTTGTTCAAAACCAAAATTTACATCTAATTTTAGACACAACAAATTAAATTTTTTTTATAATAAATCCTAATCTGTATTATACCTCTGGCGTTAGAAAAGAAAAAAATAAACATATGTTGTGAATTATAGCAATAGATGTTTTAACCGAGGTCTGTGTGTTTCACAATCCAAGGATGGTCCTTAGTAGTGCAGATTGTAGGCGATACCTATTAAAAAGTCATGAGGTCCACTGTTTCTTTCAGGCTTATGCAGGTTTGCAAAGCTGTCTCTCTATTTTTCTGCTCCCTGCGTTGTAGCGTTCTTGGGGGTATATTTACAAAAGACAATTTTGGCTGGCGATTATGAATCGCCAGCCATCGCCGCGATTTTTGAAAAAAAATCACGGTATTCACTAAGGGGCGCTTTTCTTAGGCGAGTTTTAATCACCCGTGAGAAGTGTTGCTTTAGCAAGGGGTATATCGCTGTGCTTTTCTATAGAAATGTGATTTGATCTATTTTATATGGAATAAACGTGTTGTACCAGTGCTAGGTATCTGAGTTTTTTCATGCATGACATTGGAGTATGGAAGGGTGAATCCCACCCCCCCTCCATGGCAAAGGATACCGTTACTTACTTCCCTTCAAAAAAAGTGATATCATCAAGAGAAAAGAAAGTGAAAGTTATATCCAAGCAAAGAACAAAAGAAACCTTTATTTGCCTGCAGAAAAGTTAACTCCATGTGAGTATGATTACATGGTATTACAAGGTATATAGAGGTGAAATATGCTGCACAATTGGTCTCTTTCCACGGTTGTGTTTTACATATAATATACACATCAGGAGGAATTGGGAGAAGAATCACTACATAGACAAAAGATACTTTGATGAGATTGTTTCCAAGTTTGAATAATGTGAGTGCAATAGAAAGGTGTTATATCTGTGTGTGTTCCATTGTGTGATCTGGCTACACAAAGTTTGTGTTATATTCCTCTGTTTTTTTCACATACAATGAAATTGGAATCTATGGGAATCAGATTACTTACAAAAGATTAAACAAAGGACACAAGTTTTACAACGTTTTATTTTCATCTTTCCAATGACTGTGGGCATCCTCTATGAGTGCTGTTAAATAGATCTAATAATATTTGGGAGAACGGGGACAAATGCCAAAGAATGATAGGGGGGTAAAGTGTAATGTCGTGCTGGTGGAAATCTGTTTGGGGTAGAGAAACCTGTACACGGGAACAGTGCTCCTAGGTACTATTCCTAAGTGAAGGGGAAGAACAGGGGTGCATATCTAAGCTAATAGGTGGCTGTACCAAAGGGACTCCATAGTCTACTGGTGCAGCGCTGCTATAACGTCCTGACCATGGACTAAGTGAAAAAGGAAAATGGGGGGGAGGGGAGGCAAGGGGAGAATACTCCAACCCTACAAAGTAAATCCCAGGAGAATGTATTAAGTCCAATGCAAGGGGCGATAAGGGGGTTAGACACAAGTTTTACAACATTTTATTGTCAGCTTTCCTCGTATATGAGTGAAAGACTGCCGGATTCCCTACATAAGTGGCCTTTGGAGGACATCTAGTGGTGATATCAAGTATTTTTTCAATTTCTTTAGAAAGATGTATATCTATATGAAGGAAGATTAGATACTGAGGAGTCCTCAATGAAAGAAACATTGTACAGACTGGAATATTATGCTCTGATTTATTACTGATTCATTATGATTGAATTTTGAATAATTTTTTTTTTTATAAACTTTTTTATTGAAGCATTCATTGATAAAATACAAAACATTATCAATGTCAATCATCAAAGATACAAAGGTGTGTTGTTATACAGATCTAATCATATCTGAATTTTACAAATACAATCAGCTTAGACTTAGGTTATCTATAAAAAGAGATAAAGAAAATGATAGAGTCTGAGACCACGACACATATTTTTTGTATTAATATTAAGCCCAGATGAAATCTCTAAACGAGGGTGCATGCGCTATTAGTTTGCTACCCAAGTTATCGAGGGGTCTTGGAAGTGAGTACGGGTGGCATACCATGTAGTGAGTTGAAAGCTGGACCATATTTGGCGTTTGATGTTATCAGAAAGAATATCAATAAAACTCTCCCATGTTTGAAAAAAGTCAATCCATACGGAAAATATAAAACATTTTATCTCTAAAGAGGGAAATAGGAGGGGGTAAGTCCTGCATCCACACTTGCAAGATACATTTTTTGGCCGC
>WWET01005024.1:27002-38351 GCA_011038615.1 Limnodynastes dumerilii
CACGAATATTATCTGGTACCTCTTGGTCATGTAGGTGGACAAACGCCTGTAAAGATAAACCCTGTAAGAAACTTTTGTCTAAGTCTATATTGGCATAAATTGACTTTCCTGATAACCAATCCCGAAGGTGTCTCAGCTGAGCCGCCTGACTATATAAAGTGATATTAGGAAAATTTAACCCACCATTTTTTTTCTTTGTTGGAGCTTAATCATACCTATACGTGCTTTTTTCCCTCACCAAATGAAAGTGCGGAAAAGTTTATTTAGTTTGGTAGAGTCTTTTTGGGTGAACAATAGCGGAAGAGCTTGTAAGGGATATAAGATTCTAGAGAAGGTGATCATTTTAATAAGGTTCGCCCTACCCGCATATGAGAGGCACAGCCGACTCCAACTGTTCAATTCATTTTCTGCTTTTGCAATAATTGGGGTGATCTTGGCATCATAGAGCCAGCAAATATTCTTTGGTATGTGGACACCCAGATAAGAGAGACCCTCTCTAGCCCAACTGAGATTAAGACCTTGGGCCCAAATCGGGCGTGTTCGTCTAGGGTTGAGCAGCAGCGCCTGTGATTTCTCAAAGTTGACACAGAATCCGGAGACCTCTCCAAACTCCTCCAGCCTAACCATCAAAGGGTGAAGTGACGACCGCAGGTTACTTAGAAATATCATCACATCGTCCGCAAAAGCTGATATCCTAATTTCAGAACTCCCCACCTTTATCCCTTCCAGTATGCTCCAATTTTGTAGAACTCTGAGCATTGGATCCACTGAGAGATTGAATAGTAGGGGCGAGAGGGGGCCCCCCTGTTTTGTTCCCCTAGTCATCCCAATTGTCTGGCTTCTCAATCCATTGATCAGTAAGGAGGTGAAAGGGTTAGTATAAAAGTATCTAATTAAAGCTATAAAATGACCCCCAAATGGTGACGTCTTAATACTTCATCAGGATAGGCCCATGAGACAGAGTCGAAAGCTTTTTGTGCGTCCAGGCTGGGGAGCATGTTATCAGGAGCAGAGGGGGACGTGGAAGCCACCGCCGCCAGGGATAAACGAATTCCCTTCACTGAGTTGCGTCCTGGGGTAAAACCCAATTGGTGACCGGTAAGTAAGGAAGGGAGAATTGATTGAAGTCTGTTGGCCATAATTTTGGCCAACAACTTAAAATCTAAATTTAATAATGTAATTGGATGATATGATGAGGGTGACATTAAGTCTTTTCCAGGTTTGGGAATAAGGATTGTATGGGCCTCATTAAAGGAAGCATAAGTAGGAGATTCCCGATGGATAATGCGAAAAAGGTGTAATAAAGTAGGGGTGATCTCAGCCTGGAGACACTTATAGTACTCTGCCGAAAAACCATCAGGACCTGGAGCCTTATGTTAGTGCAAGCCCGCAATAGCTGCCGCTACCTCCCGCTCCGTAATGTCATCATCTAGAATTTCCTGTTGACTCAAGGTGAGGGGGGGGGAGATTTGCCTCTGTTAGGAGACTCTCCATAAGTGAGGGGTTGGGGTGTGAGCAGGTGTTTAGATTAGTGTAGTAATCCTGGAATGCCCGCAAAATAATATCTGATTTGGTTAAGAGGGGAGACTCTGAATTTGCGCGTAATGCCGGAATGTGTCCACGACGGTGACGCATCTTGGTCATGTTGGCTAGTAATTTACCGGCCTTGTTGCCCCAACGGAAAAACTTATTTTTGGAGAAGTTTAAATGGAGTTTTGCCTGGGAGGTGAGGCAGCTTTCCATCAGTAAGCGTGAATCCCTATACTCCTGGTAGGTGGACTCGTTAGGTGCCGATGTGTAGGCTTGGAAGCTATGTGTTAGTTGTTGCTTTAGGGATGAGTATTTAGCTTTATTTTTCCTATTAATATTGGCCATGTAGCTGATAATATGACCTCGCATCACCACTTTTGATGTTTCCCAAAAGAGAATAGGAGTGTCCCAGTGGTCCATGTTGTTGTCAGAAAAATCAGCCCATTGTTGTTTAATGAAATGTTTAAAATCTTCCGACTGATCTAGATATCGTGGGAAACGCCAGGAGTACAAACGATCTCGTGCCTGAGGGGGTTGTAAAGTGGTTTTAATGAGCGCATGGTCTGAGACCACTATATCGCCCATCTGGGTGTCTGTTAGCTGTGTCATAAGAGTGTCTGAGAGCAGGAGGTAGTCAATCCTTGAAAATGTGCGGTGAACTCCCGAATGGAATGTATAGGAATGGTCATCTGGATTGAGGAGCCGCCATGGGTCCACCAGTCCCAAAACTAATCTAAATTCAAGAAGGGGATTATGCAGAGACGAATACGTCCTGGAAGGGCCAGGTGATTTGTCCAATAGGGAGTTCTCTACAAGAGAAAGTATCTCTCTGCAAGAGAAGCATGGAGAAGTCCCGTAGTAAATCTCCTTGACACGAGTTTGGTGAATATAAGTTTACCAGGGTATACTTAGAGTCGCATATCTGGATGTCCACCACCAAGTACCTACCCTCTGGGTCAGAAATCTGGTTTAAGAGGCAGTATTGAAGACGTCTAGCAAATATTATAGCTACACCCCTAGTTTTGGTTTGATAAGGAGCTGAGATACATTCATTTATCCAGGAATCTCGCAATACTCCCCCTTCCCCCTCCTTCCAGTGGGTCTCCTGTAAAAATGCAATATCGACCCTCGATTTTTTAAGGTGAGAGCTAACTTTTTTGAGTTTAATCGGAGTGTTTAATCCACCCATATTCCAAGAGGAAATTGTAAATCGCATTGCTGAGGGCTGTGTGTTGGGCAACGGTGAGAGGGTTTGCATGGCTGGCCTACCATCACTCAGATGGGATGAGATGTTCCAGGGATCAGCCATTTATTGAGGTGGACGATAAGATGCAGAGTATATTCATGGGTGGTATACCGTAACCAGGATGGCGAATGGCGAACACATAACGTCGCGGTCTCAGTAAACTGACAGGTAGTAGAAGACAAAATAAAATTAAAACAGTGTGATTCAACCTTGTATCAACATGATATCAGTGGCAAAAATTTGACATTTCAGTAACAACAAAAGCTTCAACGCAGTTTTCACGTTTTCCAAAACCAAACATTGTAAAGAGCGGACCCTGGGTTAAAGGACAGGGTGCATCGGTGATTAACATTAAACTTACCTGATGTCTAACTGAAAAGGGGGTGGCAAGGGTATCCCAAAAATGCAGCTAGTTATAACCTGTAATGGATACTAGCAATGACGTGAAAAAGTTGCCTATTTATTATAACAAATAAATTTAATCAGGTGGTGGCCTAAATGGACGTGAGGTTGGGCTTGAAGGTGGGGGGGTGAAGCCATATCCAAATGATGGCGGGCTGCCTTCGGGTCATCGAATATAAGAACCCGATCCTTTTCCACTATACGTAACTTTGCTGGAAAAAGTAATGCAAATTACATGCCATTCTCCGCCAAGAATTTACACAATGGAGAGAATGCTTTGCGCTTTTGAGAAAGGGCAGCTGAATAATCTTGAAAGATTAAGATTTTAGAGCCGCCTACCTCCAAGTGCTGTATGCGCCTAAATACAGAAAGAATCCGTTCCTTGGCTCTAAAATCAAGGAAGCGGGCTATTACCGGACGAGCTCTGCTATTTGGATCCCACCTGTCCGGTCCCAGACAGTGAGCTTGTTCTTTCCTGAGGCTCGCCAATCTCTTTATCAATTTGTAAGGCCTGTATAAGATCTTGGGAAAGGAAGGAGCTTAATGCCGGACCTTTGACGGATTCCAGGATCTCAATAAAGCGGAGATTATTACGTCGATTCCTATTTTCTAGGACATCGACTTTTTCCACCAACTGGCGGACCTGTTTGGTAAGGGTTTCCGAGTTTTGTTGGAGTTCTAAAACTCTGTCTTCTGTGTCGCTAGTGCGTTGTTCTAATTCATTGATGCGACTGGTATGCTCGGTGATCTTACCAATAGAGGCATTTAGAGATATTTGTAAAGAGTCGAGTTTTTTATCTATAACTGGAAGAAAGGCTTGTATAATGGTTGGAGCGATGTCAGATTGGAGAGCTGGGGGTGAGAGGGCTTCCTGTCCCGAAGGAGAGAGAGCCTCGATCAATAATGGTTCGGGGGGAAGGACTTGGGGGGGGAGGGTACCGGCTTAGACACATTAGTTTTATGTTTGCCCATATTGGAGGAGGCAGTAACTCTTGAGGTAGATTTATTGCCTGAGCGAGAACAGTATTTGTACATGTCCTAGAGCAAAATATTAAGAAAAACGTCAAGGTCAGGGTTAGTGCACAACCTTTTTATAATTAACGTCACACCATTCAAATCTATGGGGCACCCTTAATCCACTACACGGGGGGACTACATTTCAACCGTGGAACCTGTGTTTGTGGAGGGTTTGAAGATCTAACGTAGCAGAAAATAAATTCTTGAGCAACCGATTCTATCTAAAGCTACAGCAAATGGCCCTAAAGAAATGCTATAGAGCAATTGGCCCTAAAGAAATGCTATAGTTCCAAAATGAGCATACCAGAAATGAGTTCAAAGAGCTATAACTATCACATCGTATAGGTAAATACAAATAACACAATAGGTGACAAGACCTGACAAAGTTGCCTGCAATAAATTGTGTAAGTAGACATATATATGATCGGTCAAACTAGAGCATTAAAATATTATTGAGTTCAGGTAAATAATGTGGTAAGGTGTTGAAAATAACAACCAGAGAGGATGATAAGAGCTCTAGAGTTTGTTTTGACCCACTCCCTGGATGTCCGAAAAGGCTCGTAATGAAAGCAAGTTTCAGGTCCAACAAGGTAGTTGTCGAGAAATGCACTTAAAGGTGATCGTTATCAAAGATGCAAAACACGTAATCCAAAGATCCAATGGTTAGATGGCATCACAAGTCACTTTGTAGATCCGGTTTGGGTCGGGCAGGGTGACTCGGCTGCCACTGACCCAGTCCTCTATCTAGACATAGAAGATATTCTCAACGATAGGGTTCAGGAAGGTAGTTGAGGGGGAGCTATAGGTATAAGGGGCTCAAATTGTGCTTTCCAGACAATGATTACGTATTTTCCTATTCATGCCAGGTGGAGAAATAGGAGTAGGTATACTTTACATCTGATGATAATCCCTATCTAGGCGTATCAGTGCCACAAGGGATTGCAGCTGTGGTTGATGTTGCTGATTATATTTCTTATGGCTGTTTGTCACCAGGGTAGTTGCATGTCTTGAGGAGGAATAATTTTGGTGTCCCCAATGATACAGTAATGGTCCAAACTCTTTTATCTGGATAATATCTGACCCAGGCCCACTTAAGCCACACCCAAATTTTATAAAGAGCTTAGCTGTTTGTAGCAGATATCTAAGAAGAACAGCAATCCGTATTAGCAATGGGGTCCTTGCACTGTAGCAAGGTCTTCCACACACACAGCACCACTAGCCAATTTCTCCTCTCGCTCTCCTCCACTTTGCATAAGTGGGGGTCAGTCTCAAGTGTATGGCACAAATCCCCCAATCTGGCAGTACCACCTAACACAAAGTGGCAGGACAACAGAGGCCAACAACAGCCAAGTCCCAGTAAAGGCAGCAAGCTCACAGCAAGGGGCGGTGGGTGAAGTGCTCCACAAGCACCCTCACTTTCTCCCGTTGTTCAGGAGGGGGCAGCAGCATCAGTCACAGCGTCGGCCCCGCGGCAATGCACTCAGACGGCACACTCACAGTATAAACTGCCAGGGTTCACCTCCACGAGTAATATCCAGGAGCAGGAGCACCTTTCCCTCAAAAAGCAACGCTCTCTCCGGTCCTCCGACTCACAGTGTGACTCTCCTCCGTCCCCGCGGTCCCTTCACTTGCCGACACCGCTCCTCCAGCACCCTGCTAGATGGATCCCTCCCGACGGCACAATCAGCTGGGAAGGAGAGCACCAGCGGGTCTCCTCGCGGTACAGCCACACAATGAACGAGCCGCGGCTGAGAAGGCCTGAGATTAGGACCGAACCCCGGGGGTAATACAGGCCTCCACGATTCCTGACTCTCCGAGCAGCGGTAAGTACCCCCTGACAGAGATCAATTGATTGTAGTCCCAGCTTTGTAACCAGTGGGGGTACCGTCAGATGGGGACAGATGCAGGCCGGTATAGCGGAGCCCAGATAAAACGTGGCCATCTTGGATG
The DNA here is from genome assembly GCA_011038615.1 of Limnodynastes dumerilii. Taxonomy (NCBI): domain Eukaryota; kingdom Metazoa; phylum Chordata; class Amphibia; order Anura; family Limnodynastidae; genus Limnodynastes; species Limnodynastes dumerilii. The sequence goes on from WWET01005024.1 coordinate 33,148, forward strand.
CGCCACCCACCGGAAGTCACGAATTTTGAATAATTTTAACACATGAAGACAGATGATTTAGAAACAGAATTTTCAGGCATACTATAGAGTAGCCTTTAAAATAATATTACTCTTCATTAAAAAAATGTATTATTGTAATAACATCACCTCTCAACTCTAATACTTTTTGCAACAGATGAAATATGACTCCCCTGCAATCAATCATTGCAAACTTACATTACAATTACTCTATTAATTTCATATTTTGGAAATTTTTTACAATGCTATCATTCTGATCTCATTTAGCATCTATTTGCAAATAGATGATGCAGTCCAATCATACAGCTTAATGATAAAAATAATTGATTAACACAGCTATTGTCAAAACAGTTTTCACATAACTATTGTCACATACACTGACTGGCACAAATACGCAAAACACTTGTTACACACACACACACACATTAAAATACAAACTCTCGCACAAATACAAGTATTCTCATACACAACTAAACAAAAAGACACATCACTCCTGAAATACACAAACATACACATAGTCACACAGTCGAAAAATAAAACATAACGTCACACAGACATAAGAATTGTCACACATGAATACCCTTCTCTTCTGGCACACTCAAACACACAGTCACATTAGCATTCACATAGCTATTTAGTAACCCTATGCAGAGACTAAAGTGTACAACACAGACGCAGAGCTTCCAAAGTGCAGAATGACAGAGTAGCCATGGAGGCGTAACATGCGACATTAACATTCTTTTTACACGTGCTTACAGACAGCACACACTGGTGTTGTTATAGATTTCAGAACAGCTGCTGCGTGTCATGGAGAGCTACATTAAATCTAAAATGTCTTCCTAAGTGAAATTAAATAAAGAAGTAGTGTACATAATTGTAGATGAACACTTTACAGCTCAAGACGATGATACGGACACTAGATATTAAAAATCCACAGGTGGCAAAAGAACACAGGAAAAATGTTTTATTGAAGTTCAAAAAACTAGTTATTAAAGTAGGAATAACCTTTGTAATAGTTTAACATTCAGTAGTTTAAATGTCTAAGAATTTCAAGGTTTACAGACATTGAGCTGCGTAGGAAACGTGGTAGAGATTTGACCCTTCTGAGGTCATGATAAATGTTGTAATACTTTTAATATTAACAGGTGGTGGTTAAAGAAAGAGCCTACACCAGTGTTGGCTAGCCTGTGACACTCCAGGTGTTGTGAAACTACAATTCCCAGCATGCTTTGTCAGGTATCCGCTATGCTTTTACCGTTAAGGCATGCTGGGACCCGTAGTTTCACAACACCTGGAGTGCCACAGGTTAGCCAACACTAGCCTACACCAATGTCAACATTATACTTCATATACTCACACCTTACCTTTTAGTGTTAATAATGTTCTGGAATTCGTGAGTCTGGAAGCAATGGGTCATTATATATTGTAATCAATCTTTGTGATGAAGCACTATTTGTAAACAAAAAGTAATTAAAATGAAGTTATCCACAGTAGTGGGCCGTATTCAGAGATCCGTTTTCCCGGCCAGTTCCGTGCGTATTTTTAGGTACGTTTCAACTGCACATGCGTAAAAGCTTTATTTACGCAATTGATGTTGATGATACACGCGGACGTGCCTTACGGAAGGACCTATAAATCGCACGTGGATACATACGTCCAGATATGCGACAGAAAAATACGCACGGCAGAATTTTAATAAAAATGGGCAGAGGGGGGCATTTAAATAAAGGAAAGTGGGCGCGATTATCATGATACGCACGTACGGAGGACATATACTCCACACGGAAAGTTACAGGTGGTCTATGGAGGTGTAAGTCTCCGAGAGCATTGAATAGCAAGGAGAGTGACTGGGGTTTTGGTGGGTGTTCCTTGCTCCGTCTGTGCGTATATTTGCGGACTGAACGGGACACAGATCTCTGAATACGGCCCAGTGTTCAAGACATTAACCTACTTTTCATTTTTATAGAGTGTATATTGACAATTTTTATAGAATGTCCTAGTCTTGTGAAATATTGCATTGAGTTTTTGATAACCTGTCCAACTTTCCACATAAATTAAAAAATTTTAAGAATTTACTGTTAAGTAGACTTCCAATAAAATTGTTGAATGCATGATGCTAACTGTTATTTACACCTATTTTTCAGCTACCCTGTCCGATAACAGCAGACCAAAGCAATATTGACCAAGAGAATTTAAAAGCACTTTTAAAGCACGCCAAAGAACGCAATTTCACTCTAATTTATTTGAGTTTTTTGTTTTTCATAAAACAAAATAGCCATTCTTCTGCCACTTTTTTCCCATATACCATGTGCTACAAATAAAGGGCTGGATCCAGAACTACGTCCGTCTTCCATAGACGGACGTAGTTCAATAAACAGTAGCTACTGCGCATGCGTAGTAGCTATTGCACGTAATCTGCGTATCGTTTCGATACGTAGATTGCGTAAATGCGGTCTAAAAGTTTTAATAAATATTTTCTCTTTACTTATTAAATGAAATTAAGGATGAGCAGAAAACTTAGTAAAATCACAGAATTTAGCATGTACAATTGTTACACTTAGATATAGCAATTACTACAGAGCATGTAATATATTTGTATTTAGTAGTAGCAATGTTCACATTTATGAATCATAAGCAAATCATGTAAAATATTCGAATTCAATAGTAACAATTTTCTTATTTATAAATCACATAAAATACTTCCAAACTTAAAAAAATAGTCTTCTAATCTCCTTTTATTCCAAAGACAATCATCAATCTATATAAATTAGCAAAACCTATTTTAATAATCACAGTGATAAATCATTTAATAATCACAGTGATAAATCATTCAACCTTCTTTTAACTTTACATACAATTACCAACAACTAGGCTTTAAATGAATTAATCAAGCATACATTCAGCATACACTTTGTATAATTTTAGTTTTTAAGCTGTAAATTCTTATTAGTAAAACTTATTCACAAAATAGTTACTATTATTGGGCCGGATCCAGAACTACGTCCGTCTTCCATAGACGGACGTAATTCACTGAACAATAGCTACTGCGCATGCGTAGTAGCTATTGTACGTAATCTGCGTATCGTTACGATACGTAGATTGCGTATATGCGGTCTAAAAGACATTGACATTGTTTTTCACACACTGCCAACTAAGTGAGGGTGTAAGTGTTACCGAAGTCTTTGTCCTGAGAAAATAGTCTCTCGAACAATTTTGAGTATAATTTAAGATACACAATTAATCTTCCTATTCCTCCCTTCAGTTAATCTGCTAACCCAAAGGGAGACTTTTCAACATTTTCTCTGCATACCCTGCTACCTCCATCGCGCTCTCTCCGATCTCTCCATTACCTCCAACACGCTCTTACCCCATTTCAGCACTTTCTCTGTCCTCTCCTCTATCTCCAATGCGCTCTCTCTCCATTTCAGAACACCCTCTCTGTTATATCTCCTATGTACTCTCTTCCCGTTTCAGCACTTTCTCTGACCTCTCCAGATTATCTCTGATGTACTCTCTCTCCCACTCAACTTGTCCGTGTTTCCTTCAGTTTTCCTCCTTTGATCCACTGCCTCCGACAATCTCACACAACGACTCCGCCACTGCACAATAGTTCACTGATCTCACTGACTCTTGGTCTCCACCGTCACCGGGCTTTCTCTTCAACTTATTCCACTGACACCGCTTCCTGGCTAATTCACGGATCATACGCCACCTCTTCCGACACTGAAATTGATACTTTTCCTCTGCTATATCTCTCTCTCACACCACTTTTCTTCTCCATCACCACACATTAGCTGCCCACACCAATGTTTTTTCCAGATTCTTCTGGAAGTAAGAATCCACTGTTTACAGGCTGCTGCCTAGCAACAGACTCACACCGTCACTTACCCCTCGCGCTGCCTGTTCACCTATCAGCTGACTGCCTCCCGGCTATAGCCCTCGTGCACTGCAGGGGTTCCACAGAAGCACATTACCTTTGAAAAGTGTTGGTGAAACGTCCATAGCAAAAAAAATAAAAAAACACTAAATACAACATCATTGATGAACACTTGAGCTACATGAAGCAGACACTACAAACTGGTAAATACTTGTAAAGGCCTTCAGAGTTGAAAATTACAAAACAGCTCTAAGTAGTTCACATGTTTACAGGATATATATATAATGCGAAAGCAGATTAACATCCAACAATTTAGAACACACTTATAAAGACAACAATATAGTCTTTCTATTCATGACAGTATTTGTTGACACTTATATTCTGACCACTAATGACTACTTATACAGGAGATGCGCTATCGTCCCGTTTTGTCTGTGTACAATTTTTTAAAGATGGTGACGCCTTAGGTCGTGCAGATGAGGATTACCTTCAGTAGATGTTGTGTGTCTATTTCATGATCAAAGGGTGGAAAGGGAAAAAAGTATGTTAGGCGCTTAATTTTTTCTGTTGATGAGAAAGGAACATGGGCCTTACTTGCACGCCTACAAGAAAAATTGTCTTTCAAGAAGCGTCAACCAAATTGTCGCAATAGGGGACGGCGATTTTCACTCTGGAAGAACGAGGAATACGACATTTCCAAACTGCGTCCAATGCACTGTCCAGTGTTTGCAGGCGATTCTTTTAAGTAGGAGGTACTGGAAGGGATGAAAATGAGCATTTGTACGTGGGACATGTACATATGCAAAACAAAAATTAACCAATGATGAACTGATTGGCAGTTACACAGGATTTAATCCGTGCTGTTAAAATTGTCGTTTCAGTGCTGGCGGGATTTACTCAGGGCCAGTAAAATTGTCGTTGCAGTGATGGCGGACTTTCCTCCGTGCCGGCAAAATTGTGCCAGGAATATTTACGTGCCGGGATATTCACCTTAGCCGGGAGGCTACTGTGCGGGATTTGCTCAGGGCCGGTGAAATTGTTGATGCAGCGGTGGTGGACTTTCCTCCGTGCCGGCTAAATTGGCGTTTAAGTTGTGCCGGGATTTCTGATGTGCCGTGATATTCACCTTAGCCGGGAGGATACTGCGCCAGGATTTGCTTAGGGCTGGTAAAATTGGTGTTTACATTGCGCCGGGATTTCAATCAGGCCGGGATATTCAACTTAGCTGGGATCATAGTGTGCCAGGATTTATTCCCTGCCGGGATACATTCAGTGTCGTGTGGCGAGATTTCCCGCTGTAGGGCAATTA
>WWET01005024.1:44385-62710 GCA_011038615.1 Limnodynastes dumerilii
TTCTTCTCAACCCCATCCATATCTATACAAACGGAGACGGTCTCCAGCAGTCTTCCATTCCCAACAGTGCACTGCGCAGCCTCACGCTCTGCAAACAGAAGAGGAGCATGAGGCTGCGCAGTGCACGCACGCCTGACATCCCCATGTGACACCCGCGCGCAGTGCACTGTTGGGAACGGAAGGCTGCTGGAGACCGTCACCGTTTGTACAGAAATAGGTGGTACTGGGATCTTCCATTGGGTGCAGGGTGAGTGCCACGGGCGGCCCCCTTGTCTGCGGGGGCCCGTGTGCACTGCACACTCTGCACCCATGGTAGATACGCCACTGAGTTGGAGCATATGTTATGTTTGAGTGTAAATAACATTTCTAATTTTTGTCTGTCCAGACAAATTTCAAACGTTTGATTCTACAAATTTCAGAGAAAATAAACTACTGTTTATGACAAATGTTGCTCTCCGTTATATTTTATACTTTTGGTAAATTATCCTTTCAAGCAATTTATTATTGAAAACATAACATATATAACATATATAATATAATATATTATATATTATATAAACATATATAGTAATAAGTTGTATGAATTCTTAGCTCCAAGGTTAATTCTCTGCAGAATGACTTGTCTCATGCCACAGTGATGTCTGAAATGCTTCCTTACTGATTTTAAGCTTCCATGTCCTTCCAACACTCTGCTGCTCCACCCTTCATCATTTTTCTATCCCCATTCCATCCTTGTTTCTGTGGTCCCTCCTTCTCACTCCCTCCCCACTTATTCTCTATATACCACTTATCCTTTTCTCTCTATCAGACCCTCTCCACTTGTTTTCTATGTTTTATTAAATCCCATTTACTTCTTGTTTTCTCTACCTCCCATCCTCTCCTTGTTTTATTTAACTCCCCCCGTCCTTGTTCTCTGTAACCCCACCTGTTACCTTTGTTCTCTTTAGCCCAAATCAATTCTATTGGATTTTGAATATGCAATTTTCAATGATCCCAAGAGATGATGATACATTTAAATTTGGGTCAACATTTCTAATGATAAATTAAAATTCCTCCAAATATTTTTAAACAAATAAAAAAAATAGGCCCCAATGAGTTTTTACCATTCACTCTAATCTTGGGTGAGAGATTTGTCTAATTTATGGGCTACAATGTCCCACCTCAACTTGAAAGTAACAGATGAATTCAGGAAGCCTCCATAATAATAACACTCCCCTCCCCCTATCTGGAGCGTGTTCAGTGTGGTCACCGGCCACCAACTGCTTTGTTCAGACTTTTTCCTTCCTCTACAGATAGAGGGCAGCATCTACTGCTGGAGAGTTGTTCATAAACAGCGTTTAGTGCTCAATAATAGAACAAAAAGGACCAGATGCTGCGGAGGTCCACTATAGCAGTGCTCCTCAACCTTTTCTCACCCTCTGTAAGTCCTTCCCAGAATTTTGTGGCACACCGAAGCAAAAATATACAAAAAATGCAGAAATTGCAAGCACATGCAAAGAAATTACATTTAATTGTTATTTTTTAATTTATAAATTCAACATCGCAGCTAATAACTTTTTTCCATATAACTAATGTTTACTATGTTAGATTATAACTATAACTAATTTTAACTTTTAACTTATTATGCCCTTCTTCTGTGTCCATTCAGCATTATTGCCCCCTCCTTATTTGTATCAAGTCAGCCTTATTGTGTTCCTCCTCCTGTGTGTCCAACCAGCTATAATGCACGCTTCTTCTTACTGTCCAGTCAATCTTATTGCCCCCATTTTGTATGTGTCCACCCAGCTTTATTGACCCCTGCGTTCAGTGTGGTCACCGGCCACCAACTGCTTTGTTCAGACTTAGCACAAATTCCCTTCCTCTACAGATAGAGGGCAGCATCTACTGCTGAAGAGTTATTCATAAACAGCGTTTAGTGCTCAATAATAGAACAAAAAGGACCAGATGCTGCGGAGGTGCTCCTCAACCTTTTCTCACCCTCGGCACACCTAAGTCCTTCCTAGAATTTTGTGGCACACTGAAGCAAAAATATACAAAAAATGCAGAAATTGCAAGCACATGCACAGAAATTACATTTAATTGTTATTTTTTAATTTATAAATTCAACATCGCAGCTAATAACTTTTTTTCATATAACTAATGTTTACTATGTTAGCTTATAACTATAACTAATTTTAACTTTTAACTTATTATGTCAGCCTTATTGTCCCCCTCCTCCTGTGTGTCCAACCAGCTATAATGCCCTATCCTTCTTACTGTGTCCAACCAGTCTTTTTGCCCCTTCTACGGTGTATCTATTCAGTTTTATTGCCCCTTCTTTTTGTGTCCAGCAAGTCTTATTGACCCTCTTTTTGTGTCCAGCCAGCCTTATTACCCCCCTCTTTATGTGTCTACCCAGCCTTATTGCCCCCTTCTGTGTCCTTTCAGTCTTATTGCCCCTCCTTCTGTGTCCAAATAGCATTATTGCCCCTGTTTATGTGTCCATTCAACCTTATTGCCCCCCTCTTTGTGTGTATCCTCCTAACTTTATTGCCCCCTCCTGTGTGTCCAAGCAGCCTTATTGAGCCTTCCTTCTGTGTCCAGTCAGTCTTATTGCCCCCTCTTTTAGTGTCCAGCCAGTCTTATTGTGTGTCCACCCAGTTTTATTTCTCCCTCCTTCTGTGTCCAGATAGCATTATTGCAGCTCTTTATGTGTCCATTCCGCCAGCTTTGGCCATGTGCTATCAGCAGCCAATGGGAATGTGGCTCTCCCTTTAAATTCCTCTCACCTGTATGCCTCCTTGCCAGTCATAGCTTCTAGCTTCCTGCTTTAAGCATCTGTGTCTCGGTTCGTCTGCCTGCCGTTGTTTCTCCGCTTTTGAGCTTTTGTGCATTTGCTTCCTTACCCCTTCTGTGTCTTCTCCATTGCACAGCCTGCCCTACCTAGCCTGCCTCTTGTCCTCTTGCCTGGTTGTTAGTGTGAGTAAGTGTTTCCCTGTCTGTTGGTTCTCAGTCTGTCTGTCTGCTGATTACCTTGTGCTTTCCACCTGCTCCACCTCTGTTGCAGATCCTACCATTCTTCTCCAGTGTATCAGTCTGTTCAATCTCTCTGCATATCACAGTTGCAGATCCTACCAGTGTGTCTGTTTGTTCAATCTCTTTGAATATCACTGTGGTAGATCTTACCATTCATCTCCTCATCTCCGGTGTGTCTGTCTGTTCAATCTCTCTGCATATCCCTGCTGCTGATCCTACTAATCATCTCCTGTGTGTGACATGCACTCCCTCTGCATATCACTGTTGCAGATCCTGTCATTCACCTCCTGTGTGTTTGTCTGTGCAGTACATCTGCAGCTATCTGGATTTTATTCCTGCATTTGCTCTATGCCACCCACCTGTGTAAGTCTGGTCTTTCCCTGCTTCTTCTCTCCTACGAGTCTGGTTCAACGGGGCACGACCTGTCGTTGGGGCGCAGCAAACTCCATCCCCACCACCAGGGACTCTGGTGAACACCACCCGATGGCACAGACTCCGTGCCACGGTAGCCGACATCGTAACACCTGTTGGCAGTGTGAACAGCACAGATCAGTGTGGACACCGATTTTATAAAAACAAATGAAAACTTTGTTTTGTTGTCTTTCCGAGTAATAATAAAAGGGTTTGAGGATAAGGGGTCAGTAGCACTTTATAAGAATATTATATATTATATTTTAGGAATAGGGGGAGCCACACCCACTGCCCCTGCCCATTCCCAGGAGCCACGCCTATTAATGACATAGGTGGGTTTTGTGCTTGGGAATAGTTGGAGCCACACCCACTGATGCCTTAAACCATCACTTTGACATCATCAGCATCACAGTGAAGCTGATGATGTCACAGTGATGGTTTATGATGTCACTGGGCTGCTAGCTGCTCAGCTATTCAAACGAAGTGTCATTTGAGGGTTTGTAGGAGCTGAAAAGCAGTTGTGTTTATTATTACTTTGAAATAGATTTTTGATTTCTACCAAAAAGGGTATGAAAGGTAAACTGACATCTTCAGTGTTTTACACTGTGGACTTGTCCGATGTGTACCATACGGCCAAGGAGCATCTCAGCACTGATATTAACCAGGGGCTAAATAACCCTGGTTGTAGCCAGGTGCACGAGGTTGTTTCCTTAGCCAAACGCGGACACTATATGGAGACTTGCTTTCATGAAAAGCGTAAGTACCAAGTCTTGTTATATATGAGTGTTTCACATTGTAATCGCTGTGTAATATGCTGGCACTATATATAAATAGATAATAATAAATATTAATGATTACTGCAGACAGGAGACTGTTACAGTCACATATAATCTGTAAAAGCTGTGTGCCCTAGTGACTGGAATTGTGGAATTGCACCTATTACACTGTATCACGTGCACGCAGCTCCACCCTCTCACATACCTCCCAACTGTCCCGATTTCAGCAAGACTGTCCGGCTGTCCCGACCATTGTCTTGTTTGTCCCGATAAGCAAAGAAGAGGTTTTTTTTCCATTTAATTAAGTAGCAATTAACCAGTTGTCCAGGTGGCGTTGTGACAATCTGGTAGAGGGTAAGCAGGGACTTTACTATGGGAGTGCTAGGGGCGTGTAGGTTGATACGACGAGCGTATTTTCGCATTCGCCCGTCGTTGCGAATTTTCGTAGCGCTGGATCAGGCCCCAAGTCTTGTTATATATGAGTGTTTCACATTATAATCGCTGTGTAATATGCTGGCACTATATATAAATAAATAATAATAAATATTAATGATTACTGCAGTCAGGAGACTGTTACAGTCACATATAATCTGTAAGAGCTGTGTGCCCTAGTGACTGGAATTGTGGAATTGCACCTATTACACTGTATCACGTACACGCAGCTCCACCCTCTCACATACCTCCCAACTGTCCCGATTTCAGCAAGACTGTCCGGCTGTCCCGACCATTGTCTTGTTCGTCCCAATAAGCAAAGAAGAGGTTTTTTTTCCATTTAATTAAGAAGCAATTAACCAGTTGTCCAGGTGGCGCTGTGACAATCTGGTAGAGGAAGCTCAGAACACAGGAAATCACCACTGCGGAGTTCCTGAGTCTGACTGACCCCAGCCAGCATTCAGCGCGTCTCCCCTGCTGCCACTGCCCTGCTCTGCACTGGTGAGTGGCCTGAGGGCCACTACTATATGCTTTGCTTGTTCTATCTGCATAGGCTGTGGTTAGTTGTGGAGAAATACAGATAGTGAAAGGGAGAGTAACAGCCATAACAAGGGCCCTAACATACCAAGTGCAGTCAGCATCGAGTAGCTCAAGGGTTAATTTACTTTTATTTATGGGGCAGTCAGTATCTTTATAAGCCTGCAGGGTTAGCTGAAACTCTGTTTCATCAAACCAGTGAGAAGCCAAACATGTATGAGCCAGTTTACAGAAGATATCTTGGACTGTCAGAGGTGAAGGGGTTTTGACTACTTGGTGTTATTACTCTAGAACAGCGGTTCTCAACCTTTTTTTTGGTGAGTACCAGTTACCCATTATGGAATCATATCAAGTACCACTTTACATATCTTGTAGAAACATACCCATATTTTCAGGGTTTCTGTTGTTCTATACATATTTTTGCTAAGTTTTTAAGGTTCATTTTCTAAATATGTCATTTATTTCTAAGATATTTAATTATGTCCTTATCCATTTGGTATTGTACCCCCTCACAACTTTGCCCAGTTGCATACCTCCCAAATGTCCCGATTTGAGCAGGACATTCTCGCTTTCCCGCCCTCCCCATAGCATGTTCTGATAGAGCACACTCTCAGGACAAAGTTTTTTGGTTTTTTTTTAAGCCCTGACGCGGTATATGCACAGACAGAACATGTAATACAGGGCTCCTACGGGAGCCATGTAGGAACAAATCTAATACTATATACTAATACTAATACTAACTTCTAACCTTAGGTCACTGCCATTCAAGTAAAGAGTTTTTGCTCCCGTTGGAGCCCTGTATTATGTGTCCTGTGCTTTGTCACGCAGGGCTGGTGGGCTGCACAGTATTAGGGGGAGGAAAAGGGGGGCATATATGGGGAGACCGCTGGGATAAAGCTATCTGTGTAAATGTAAAAAAAAAAGTGAAAAAATGTTTTGTTTTTATTTCAATTATATTTTAAGTTAAAAAATTATTACATTCATTTAAAACAATTAAAACCTGTAAAAAAAATAACAAAAAAGTTAAACTTACCTGTCCGAGAGACGCGTCCGACTCTGAAGATTTCAGAGTCCCGATATGAAGACACTGCGCATGTGCAGTGTTTTTCATGTTGGGACTTGAAATTTTCAAAGTCCCGCAATGGAGTCTCTGCGCATGCGCAGGACTTCATTCATACGAAGTAAGAATGAAGTGGCCTGCGATGCACACAGAGATCATCGTGGGACCTTGCAGGAGGGGTAAGTATTCATGAATTTTATGAACGAAGCTGCCAGACTCTCTGCGAGCCGAAGCGAGCCTGGAACAGCTTTGTTCATAAAAAAAAGAAATCATTAGTAAATAGAGTCCATAGCATTATACAGAGCACATACCTTATAACAGCCAATCTCCACATAGATGATGCTGTAGCAGACAACACGACTACACAACCTGACAGTTACATAAAGCTGGATGTATATGGAATATAAAGGCTGAATATTGCTCTGTTCATTTATATATGGTCACATGACAAGGGAGGGGTACAATGTATATAACATATAAAGCAGTTGATTAAACTGATTTGTTTGTCTCCTGTTTTCAGGAACCGGTATATGACATCCTGCAGCCCAGGGACACAGGGGTATAGTTACTAAAGTCGATTTTGCAAAAAAAAACAAAGTCCCGGGACTTTGCTGGTGATTATCCCGGGACTTCAGCCTTTAGCAAAATCGACCAAGCAAACATCGCTGGACAAAATCGTCCAGATGTTTGCCATATTAAAAATACAATTCGCCGTATTCACTAAAGGCGATTTGACTAAATCGTCTTTAGTTCATTGGCAAAGCACTGAAAATCAAAGCACCTTTAGTGTGGGGCGCTTTCATGGTTATTAGTAGAGGCGCAGAAGAAGAGAAGGGAGCATGTCATCGGGGCAAGTGCCAGAAGAGGCCGAAGATCTGAAGGAAGGACCGGAACATTATCTTCAAGCAAGCGGACAAGATTCTTCAAGCAACTAGAGAAGATTAACTGCAAAGAAAGAAGAAATTACAAGCAACTATTCCCAAGAATGATGACAGCGAAACGGTGAGTCAGAAATATTTTTATTTACTTTATGCACCACACATTAGTTTAAAAGACACTTATTACAAAACAATGCAGCCACCTGTGGTAATTTTACAGAGTGGGGGCAATATAATGCATTGTAAATGTTTATTTTAGGCACACATGTATGTTAATGTATTTGTGTATGTTTTTGGGACCCTGTATCCGCATACAGCGCAGCATGCTTAGAAGGCTTAACATGCTGACGCTGATATTACTACAAGGTTCAGCAATGCTATCATTAGGCCATATCCTCACTAATGAAAATCCCTATCTACGCCGGGCAACATCTGCCCGGCGCATGTGCAAATCGGCTAAACATCCAATCTTGCGCATACACACGCCGTAACTACGGCTGTGTGCATTGTTCAGGATCAGCCCCAATATTACATTTGGTGCTCTTTTTAGATATGTGTCTTCTATGAAGCAATGAAGGTAAATCAGAATTGCAGATCACCAGAGACTATTACCAGCTACAGGTTCTGATATCTAGGGATAACTATGTAACACAGCAGGGGTGCAGCAGAGTAATGAGCGGTAGGAATGCAGACACAGACACAATACTGGCTGGTGGGTCACACTCACAAATACTGAACAGAACTTATTCACCGCAGTATAAAGTACATCTAGGACAGTGTGTGGGGGAAGCAAATCACTTGCAATATATTGTAACAGCACAGCGCCTCCTTGTGTTCATAGAAGGAGGGTGGAGGCAATGTAGAATTAGGTAGGAACCAGTGTTGTGGGTATTGGGTCTGATTCAGGTGGTGTGATGTTTCTGTGGGTATTCCAGCTACGCATTGCTCACACCCAGAGCCGTAACTAGAAATGTTAACGTCAGAGGCAAAAAGAAAAAATGGCGTCCCCTGACCCTGAATTCCAAACCATTTTAACATTAAATATAAACTTACTGGCGCCCCCTTTTTTTCTTTTTGAAAAACATTAAATATAAACTTATTGGCACCCGGCTTCCAGTTCTGGCTGAGATGTGAGCAGCCGCGTGGGTCCTGTGCTCCGCTTTACCGGCCTCTATTTAGACCACTCAGCCTGCTATTTTCGGCGGTACAACGGCATCGCTGCGCAGCTTTGACCATCTAGACGTAGATGGACAGATTTTTACAGCCTGTCATGCCGGCCAAACACAGTAAGCAGAGAGGAGAGGGACACCGCATGGGATCTAAGATGGCGGTGACGACGAGCGCGAAACACCAAGTAAGCTGTAGGCAGGCGACCTCTCCTTTGCACAGCCCGTCTGTCTCACCAAGCTCTCCTGGATCCCCAAACCCTTCCACAACAGCAGCGTCTGCACCTGTATCATATGCAGAGGTAGTCCAGGCGATTACAACCACCATGACTCCCCTAGTGCAAACACAGGCCCAACAACTCACAGCAGCCATTCAGGAAGTCAAGGATCAAATGGTGCAGGTATCCCAGAAGCTGCTCATCATGGAACAGAGGGTGGGTGAGTCGTTTCAGGATATATCCACACTGAAAAAACACACAGATCTTCTCTACAAAGACCGCAAAGCTATTTTAGAAAAACTGGATGACCTAGAAAATAGGTCCAGAAGAAATAACCTGCGTATAATTGGCCTTCCGGAGTCCCTTAAAGGCGCTGCCCTCCATGACGTTCTCACCACATCATTGCCAGCCCTACTCAAAGCGGAGGATCATTGTCCTGCTCTCATCATTGAACGGGCGCACCGCATAGGTCCTCCAAGGGACAACCCTACAGCCAGGCCACGTCCAGTCATTTTTCGCTGCCTTAATTATCAACACAAAGCCGCATTTTGGGCAGCCAGCAAGCAAAGCAACGGTCTCATGTGGCAGGGGCATCAGCTGAGGCTAGTGGTATGTTCGTGTAAACTTCTACACAGCCAGCCCTCAGTCCAGTCTATTCATCCATAAAAATAGGAATTTATTCACATGATTTTAAGAAAGCATACACCATTCCTTGATAGGAGGATATTCAAGCCTTGTATAAAAAAAAATTCAAAAAGTGCTAATCATCAAGTGCATAAAAATGCAAAAACAGAGGCTGTGCTACTGGTGTGGCAGGGTAGAAAAACAGAGTCATGAACAATGACTGTATATACGGTCTTAAAGACCGTATATACGCAATCTACATAACAAAAAGATACATAGATTACGTTTAAAAATGACTACGCATGTGCAGTACCAAATTTCGGTAAACACCGGACGTGTTACGTCCGGTGGTCTGAATAAGTGCCATTCTGTGTATCTCAACGTGCATGTCACTATTCCCTCCTGCATTATGGAAAATCGCTGACAGATTTGTTAGCACCTAAATCTCCAAAATGGTCCCAAATTCAGCCCTAATCCAATTTAATCTTTAAAAAAAATGCAAAAAGTACTAATCATCAAGTGCATAAAAGTGCAAAAACAGAGGCAGTGCTACTGGTGTGGCAGGGTAGAAAAACAGAGTCATGAACAAAGACTGTATATACGCAATCTACGTAACAAAAAGATACATAGATTACGTTTAAAAATGACTACGCATGTGCAGTACCAAATTTTGGTAAACACCGGACGTATATGTGATACGTCCGGTGGTCTGAATACGTGCCATTCTGTGTATCTCAACGTGCATGTCACTATTCCCTCCTGCATTATGGAAAATCGCTGACAGATTTGTTAGCACCTAAATCTCCAAAATGGTCCCAAATTCAGCCCTAATCCAATTTAATCTCCTTTTATAACTCCTTAATGCTTATAAATACAATTCTTGGAAATTAATGCAGGCAAAATTAGGATTCACATAGTTTGATAAGTACTATGGCCCAGATCCTGGGCTACGGCCGACAGGGAAATTACGTACAGCGCCCTATGTCTTCATTGTGGTGTAAAGATATGCATCAGACAAACAGCATGTGCTTAATGATGTCTATGCTAGCAATAATATTTACAATAACATTTTCTTGCAAGTCACTGTGCTGACTAGAATATAAATCATATTACATTTTAGGTCTGGGAACTTTGCACTCGTGAAATAGCAGAACTGAAATAAACAACCATATAAAGATATTAATACAGGCATTTCCCTTTGCTACCAAATAAATTATAAAGGATGTTTTTCTTGAGCCATTTAGGTGAGTCAGGAAAGGTGATAGTTTATAAGACATGATGCTGAAGTCCTCACTTATTTTCATCACTCAGAATATTTGAAGGATTTTAGCTTTATAAAATATAGTGAAGGTAGAAATAATACAATTTGTAACTTGTAGAAAGTTTAAACAAAGGCTAACTTTGCGTATAAGCTTAAAACCTGAGCTGTAGCAAAGAGTTTAGATATTGAGGAATGTCCTAGGGTTATGCATTATGAGATAAGCAGATTGCAAGTACTTAATGAGAGCCATGAGAATAACTTATTTTGAAAACCTTAATAAAAAATATCTGTAACAGAACTGCTATCTTTGGTGCATTGCATGGTTAGATCATTAGATATTTCACTCGTAAGTGCCATAAGGTACCTAAAAATGGGGGGGAGGGATAGGGGCAGGACAAGTAAGTTAGGTGCGGATCTGTCTGCACCTAACTCACTGGAATCTGTGAATATGGTCCATTGTTCTGAAAATTATACATGGCACGAGCGCCCTCCTCTACACGTGCATATTGATCCCTGCTATCCCTTGTTTAAGACGAGATACAATGTTGGTTTTGCTGGCGGGTCAGTTTTACTGAACCTCGTGCCAATAATAACACTTGCTACTATTGTAGCAGCACCTATTGTGTGGGACAGTGGTGGAGATTTGCTCCCATTATGTAATGAACGTGGTACCTGGCGGTGCCAGAGTAGCTGGACCTTGTGCCATTTAACTTTTAGGATATGAAATAAGTATAGCAAGTTATACTAATTAAAGAACATCAAAGAGAACATTTTTAGGATAACAATATCAATCCTTATATCGGATTTGACCACATTCTGAGTATTTTCAGACACTACTACCAATTTATAACTATTTAGATTAATTTCTCACCGTTTTTAAGTGGATAATAAAAACTGAATAAGACAACCAATTTAGTTATATATAAAAAATATAGGAGCATTTAATCCCTACCACTTGAGCACTAAATTTATATGATCATAAATAATATATAAACATACTCTAATCCAACGACACAATAAGTCATATAAGTGACCAATAAGGAGACATAATCAATTCACATTTGAGCTATCTATAGCAACACTGCTATTTAAGTGTTGTGAATATAGATCTGTCAGCAATATATTAAATCTGTATGTTAAAAAGGGAATATATAGGTACTAACTTTATGGGCATATAACCTAACGTTTGGGGACTATATTCACGTGTATTGTGGTTTTAAGTTTTTTTCGGTGCTTCGCACTGTAGGATTTTGGATCTTTTTTTACTATTTCGCTGGGACATACTTTTAATAAATGTAATTCAATAAAGTTACATTTTTTAAATATTGTCAGTACTGCATAATTATACAGACCTAGAGTGCCATTTAGGAGGTTACTTAATACCCCAAAGGAGGGGGAGGTCTGAAATCCAGGCTTCCCCTCTTTGAGGATAAAAATTTCCTGATTCATAGTTTGAAAATAAGACAGGAAAATTATACCTGGGCAAAACCATGTTGATTTTAGGGGGAATCAAATTCATTTTATTCTATCCATGCAGGGAGAATACTTAGCTTTTGCCTATTGCACACAGATACTGACCAGCTTCACTTTTACACTGTTATTTATACTTGGGCTGGAAAATATCACCTTTCAACTATAGGGGCCAGTTTTACTAAGGGGTGATTTGTAAATAGTGGCTTTTTTGGCGATTTTCCAGCGATTTTAAAATCACTGGATTTACAAAAGGGAAACTAGAAATTCGCCAAAATGTTGTCCCTTCTAAATAGCTGTTTTTATAATCGCCATGATGATTTAGAAAAGGCAGAACATACCATTCACTGTATTTACTATACAGCGATTTGTAAAATCGCTGTAAAGCCGCCCAAAACTCAGGTGAATAAAAAAAGGTGGGTGTGAGTGACAATTTTGTTCAAATTGACACCCACTTAAAAATAACCCACTTTAAAACTTTAAAAAAGCTTTGTTTATTATTAAAAATATAAAACAGCTTGATCATTAAAAAATACATTGCACAGCATGCTCTAAAGCATTAGCATGCTGCCACATATAGTACTAGAAGGCACAGCATGTCCATGTTTAGCTGTGCCTTATAGTACCATAAGCACCAGCATGGCAAGGGTTAAGAGCATGCCGCTGCATACGAAATGACCCCCGTGCCTAGAATAAATGTTAAAATGACCTACGTACCTATATAAAATCTATCAATATCCTCCGGGCTTTTAATAAATATGTCCTTGTCCTCTGGGCTTTCCATAAATATTTCCATGTCCTCTGGGCTTTTAATAAATATATTCATGTCCTCCGGGGTTTCAATAAATATATCCATGTCCTCCGGGCTTTTAATATATATATTCATGTCCTCTGGGCTTTTAATAAATATATCTATATCCTTTTTAATAAATTTTGAAATGTCCTCTGTGCTTATTTTATTATAAATAATTTTTTTATAGAAAAAGACATTATAATCATATTAAAAATATTGATAGTGCCTACAGTTTATATGTCTTCACTGTTGATATGCGAGCATCGGAACTCCAGAGTGTCTTCTTGTATTCGTTTGGGCACTCGAGGTGATGCTACATCTTCTGGGTCCCTCCAGATAATGACTCATTTAATTTATGGACCCCTATTTATACCCTCTGACAGGAACTATATTTATAAATTAATATATTTATTAATAGCCCAGAGGAAATAGATATATTTATTAAAACCCCGGAGGACATGGAACTATAGTTATGCACTATGGCCTGTTCTGCGTCTAAAGGTATGCACTATTATACATACATTAAAAGGATGATCTGAATGGGACATTATTGCGTGCTCCTCAGTTCTGAGCATGCACAGTAGCAAATCATGCAGAGAAACGGCCAGCCATGAGCATGCTGGCTCTTGGACAACTACTGGTGCTAATTATGCTAGTTATATGCTTTTAAAGCTGTGGTATACAGGCATGTTGAAGTGATTAATTCACATGCCCTATACAGTTATCCAAACAGCTGTAATTAAAATGGTTTGCTATGTACACAGTTTGATTTCCTGCCAAGTAAACTACTTGTGCAATACCACAACATGCAAATGTCTCAGATTGCATTTTCAAGGTAACAAGGGTTACTTAGATTTGGCCACAATCCTGATTGTTCTGCAGAAACATACAAATCACTGCTGTTAGGTGCTCTGAGCACCTGCTCTTCATAAATTTAGATTTGTAACAAATGTGTTAATCAGCATAGGTTATTCGTTTACTAGATGGGTTTATTTTCCAGTGGCGTTTCTGTATCAGACCATTTTCTTGAAGTTGGATTGAGGGACTGATAAGGTTCTTCACAAAGGAAGCACATCTTCTCTTTACATATACCCCTTTTACAAATACAGGTCTAGTGCATCTCCCAACTAGTAGAGTGACTCTGTACTGGATTCACACTTAACTGCGTATCTGCACCTACCTGTCCAGTCCCCTCCCCTCACCAGCCCCCGGTGCCTAATGGCACTTACAATTGCCATAAGCTACCTTATCTTACCATGCGTCATTTTCCTTTTAAGTAGGGATAATATGCATGGACATATCTAACACCTCCCTCCAGGTTAATCTAAATGCCCCCCCCCACACTTCTTCTATGTTCCCAAGGAGGCTGCATGCGCATGCATGATTGTATGTAGTGAATCTAGCACCAGACCGAACAATTCCTATTGCTCCAATGACCAGACAGGTTAGTGCAGGGAAGGGGATGTAGTTTTAGGATTAGACGGCGGGGAGGGAATGGATGAGAAAAGAAGAGACATAGGGTTGGCTGTGGTGAGGGGATAGAGCCTAGAAGGAGAGACTTAGGGTTAGGCTGTAAGGAAGGGATTATGTTAGGGTAATGGAAGGGGAGAGTTAGAGTTAGAATTAGCATAAGCGATGGGCAGGAAGTTTCTTAGGAGCTTTGTCTTCGCAAATGGGGTGTCAAAATCGTCCCTTTCGAAAAGCCGTGAACCACACCCACTGGGCATGCATAAAAACATTAGTGTTTTTTCATGGTTGCTAACCAACCAGTAACCTATAGACACAATTTACTAAATGCAGAAAAGGATAATTGGTCAGAGTGGTGATGTAGAACACAAACAAGTAATAACCAGTTAATAGACATATTAAAAGAGCTACAAATCACACGCTGGAGTCTGCTCTCCCCAGCCAAAACAAAAGTGCAATCTGACAAGAAGTGTGATGAGTGCTAACCTGTAGATAATTCTTCAATAAAAATAAATGAATGGCTGCTGTTATAAATGAATATATTTATTTAAACACTAATAATATTAGTAAAATCACATTCATATAAAAACAGATAAACACATGGAACCATATAATGGTCCTCCCAATAAATAGATTGCACCTGGACAAAATCCAGACGGTAGACAATATGAAAGTTTGATGGAAAAGTATTACATTAGATGAAGTGCTGGAGTTGGTAGATATCAGGCTGTTGAGGCAAATTAGGACAAGATATAAAGTGCACTACACTCAGGGGCGCATGGAGTGATTAGGGCACAATAACCAAGCAGATGTGCAATTAGTAAATTCCCAGGACTTGGTATCACTGTTCCCTAGTGACAGGGCCGGCACTACCATTAGCCAATCTTAGGTGATCGCCTAGGGCGCTGGACAAGGGGGGAGGGGGGCCAAAAGCAGCCCCCCCCTCTCCATTTACATGCTACAGGTCTCTTCCTGGGAAACATTGGAGGTGCTGATCGTTATATACACGGAGCAGCTGCTGCTCTCTTGGTATTTCCTTCCGGTGTCAGAGTGCCCCGCGCCCCCTCCTCCTCCTCCCTCCTTGTGAAAGTAACAGACGTGTGATGCAGGCACGTGACCTTCATGTCCCTGCATCACATCAATAAGAAGAGAGAAGACAGCTGTGCGCCGCTGAGGATCAGGTAAGAGAAGTGCTTTATATTTTTTAACAGCAACCTATAAAATGCTTATATGTATATGTGTATGCTTGTGGTGTGTGTGTGTGTATATGTGTGTGTATGTAACATGATGCACCCCAGGAGTAACTAAGTTCATGCACTTAACAAGGTCTGGATCCAGCCCAACATCTCGTTAAGACCCAAGGGGGTCACAGCACATAGCCTGTGTATAAGTTTACTTTCACGTTGTAGCAAGATCTTATTTCTGTCACCACCATGGACCAATCTGGGGACCTGATCCAGCCCCATCCACTTAAAGTCTTTTAGAGCATGATTTTTGATCCTCCAATGTCTCGCCACAGGCTGATCACAGTCCTTCCCTTCAAGTGCCAGCTTGATCGCTGATCTGTGCAAAGCCAAACGTTCTTTAATTTTTCTTATTGTCTTACCGACATATATTAACAGGCACGGGCATTGTAGCACATAAACAACATATTGAGTGTTGCAAGTAATGATATGACAAAGGGAGAATTTCTGGCCATTTAGAGGAAGCACAAATATCGGACATGTCATCAACTGCGCACAGGCCAAGCAACCCGTGCATCTGTAACATCCTGGTTTCCTTACCAAAAAATGAGACTCTTGACCCGAAGAAGTGCTTCTGACATCACTTTTACACAACAGGTCTCGCAAATTTCTCCCTCGTGTATGGCTTGCCAATAACGTCATAGGTTTAAGGGCTGGTAATTTCTGGTCGGTACTGACAATTGGCCATAGAGCTTTAATTGCTCTTTTCTGTATAAACGAGAGGTGGTTGAAACGCGAAACCCAAGGTATCTGCTTGTCTAAAGTCTTGGTGGGCTTAGTGCCCAAAAGTTCTTCTCGATCAATAAGAGAAACCTTCTGTCTGGCATGCCTCAAAGTAGAGGCTCTGTATCCTCGTTCAGAAAACTTACTCAAAACATCATTCATTTGGGCTTCAGCTCGAGTCCCATCACTATTAATTTGCTTTGCCCTAATGAGCTGTGCATAAGGAAGTCCTTTAATCAAGGAGGGAGGATGGTGGCTATCTGCGTGAAGTAAGCTATTTCTGTCGGTACCCTTTTGATACATTGTAGTTACAATTGAATTGCCACTTTTGGATATCATGACATCTAAATACTGGATTTCAACCTCACTCCTGTTGGCAGTGAACTTGATAGTGGGATCAAGGAGGTTGATATTTTCCAGCATCTCATCAAATTCATCACATGTGCCACTCCATAGCAAGATGACATCATCAATGAACCGTTTATAAAAGATGATTTTATCCTTGAATTCTCCAACAAAAGCTTTTTTTCAACACAGAACATATAGGAATTGGCATACGACGGGGCCACATTTGACCCCATCGCACAGCCCTGTATTTGCAAATATATGTTTTCATCAAAATAAAAGGCATTACATGTTAACACCATCTCCAATAATGTACCGAACAGTTTTAAAGGGGGACCTTCATAGAGAGAGCTGATATTTAACAACTGAAGAGTAGCTTGTATGCCCGTCTCATGGGGAATGTTCGTGTACAAAGACACAACATCCAGTAAGCAAAAGATACAGTCATCAGGGAGTACAAAAGATTTCAACAAATTGAGCAGGTGTGTTGTATCCTTAAGATACGTCTCTTGTGCTTGTATCACCGGTTGAAGTAGCTTATCTAAATATTGTGAGATCGGTTGAAAGAGAGATCCCCTGGCAGATATTATTGGTCTGCCCGGTGGGGATTCAAGCGATTTGTGGATCTTGGGCAAGGTATATAAAATTGGTAGAATAGGAAATGCCACAAACAACGCTTGCCTAGATTTATCATTCAGGGTACCTTGATCCACAGCTTGTAACAACACGGTCTGAAGCTTAGCTTGAAACTCTTGAGTAGGGTCCTTTTCCAGTCTCTGATATACATTTAAGTCAGCAAGCTGCCGATAGATGTCAACACAATAGTCCTGTTTATTCAAGACGACAATCGCACCACCTTTTTCCGCAGAGCGAATGACTATTTTTTCGTCCTGTTGCAAGTTTCTAAGTGCTTGTCTCTGTTTAAAGTTTAAATTAGATTTAATAGAGGGTATCACTCTACTTGCCTTCTCCATACTCTGTTCCAAAAGCCTGGAGAAGCATTTCAGAGAAGCGTTAGTGGAAGCAGGGTCAAAAGTCGATTTCAGTCGGGGCACAGGGATGCTGCTTTCTTGCACCGTGGTGTCCTTATCCATAAAGAATTCTTTAAGCCGCAATGTGCGATCCAACTTGTATTGTTCTATTTTGTTCTGAAAAGAGTCAAATTTTACAGTGGGGACAAAAGAAAGTCCACGACTAAGGACCGTGGTTTCATGCAAAGATAATGTCCTTGAGGAAAGATTGTATACTAAGTTCTTGTTACACGCCGGCAGCCGACAGCCGGCGTGTAACGATGCTTCCGCCTTGCTCTGTGGAACGCAGCGTGCGTTCCACAGGTCGGTCGGCGCATGCGCGCTAGCTGTTACAGCGCCTCTGTTAAAGTCCCGGCGTTCCTCCACGAGGACGCCGGTGATAGTCTGTCTAGTCTAGTGATAGATGCTTGTGGCTTCTCCGCTGCGTGTTGCTGTTCGTGCCCGGCTCTCTGCACCCCTATAAGGCTTGTGTCACTGCACTTTGTCCTGGTTGTGGGGGTGTCTGTTGTCCTTATACTTACCTGTATTGGCTGTGTATCTCTAGCCACATAGTGGCATACTTATACTTACCTGTATTGACTGTTAAACCTAACCACATAGTGGTATATATTTACATCTACCTGTATTGGCTGTGTATCTCTAGCCACATAGTGGCATACTTATACTTACCTGTATTGGTTGTGTATCTCTAGCCACATAGTGGCATACTAATACTTACCTGTATTGGCTGTGTATCTCTAGCCACATAGTGGCATACTTATACTTACCTGTATTGACTGTTAAACCTAACCACATAGTGGTATATATTTACATCTACCTGTATTGGCTGTGTATCTCTAGCCACATAGTGGCATACTTATACTTACCTGTATTG
>WWET01005024.1:74883-107091 GCA_011038615.1 Limnodynastes dumerilii
CCATCATGACATCACACGCATGAAGCAGGAAACTCTGTGCGCCTCCAAGAGCCGGCAGACTGTCAGCTGCCGGACTCTATCTGCATTGTGGCCGGGATACCACAATGGTGTCGCAGCACCCCAGGGAGCCGCGGCGCACAGTTTGGGAACCGCTGATCTATGCACTTTATCTATGTTAGGTCATTAGTGGTTAGCATATGGTGGACTAATAGAGATTGCATTTTTTGGTACCATACACTGCTTGGGGGAGTTATCACTCTGCTCCTGTTTTTAATACTTTGTTCGATAAACATTTTTTCTCTAAAAAGGATATCACAATATACTTATGGGTTTATAAACGTACTATTTATTCATAACTTAACAATGAAGCCGTACATACATTAAATACAGTTTTAAAGCCTAAACATAGGTAACAGGTAGTTTAAACATGTATACCCTCGCATGCTACATGTTTGCATTTGTAGAAGTTAGATATATTTTCTCATAGTGTCAGGTATAAAATCTCAGTAGTCAAAATGTGAACAGGTTAAAATGTCAACAGTTGGTGGGAGTCACCCCCCTGAAATGGGTCTTTTAGAAGTATACACAGCCAAACGTTAATTCGAAAAGGCCGCCACTTTTTAAAAAAATAATTCAGAATGTCGCTGCAGACCTGCCGCACCGTCCGGAGTGGTGAGTAACAGTCTCCAGGGAGTTTTAGGGTTAGGCAGCTGGGAAGGATGGGTTAAGGCTAGGGTAATGAAAGAAGAGGGTTCGGGTCAGAGTAAAGGAAGGAGAGGGCTAGGGTAATGGAAGGACAGTCTTAGGGTCAGGCTGTGGAGAAAGGAGTTTTAGGGTTAGGCTGCAGGTAGGAGAGTCTTAGGGTTAGGCTGTGGGTAGAGGAGTCTTAGGGTAAGGTTACAGGTAGGGGAGTCCTAGGGTTAGGCTGTGGGGAAGGGAGTATTAGGGTTAGGCTGTGTGTGAAAGGAGTCTTAGGGTTAAGCTGCAGGGAAGGGAGGGTTAGAGAAAGGATTAGGATAAGGGTTGGGGATAATTTATACTTACCATTCGAAACAGTGTCTTCTCTCTTGTGGGGATCTATTGCTTTGCTTCTGCAAGGGTCGTTCGCAGCGACAACCCACAACCGTCAACAGTTTAATATTTGTTTGTAATCTGTAAACTTCATGTAATGCAGATGGCTTGTAAGAAATTTCAGATTGGAAATAAAATATATGTAATATATATGTAATACTAACATGATATTCAACTGTTAATCACATTCTTTAAAATACTTTCAGAGCATATGTTTCAGTCATTCATTTAAATCATTTAACAATCTTTGACTCTCCTATATTAATTCCACCTAAATTCACGGATGCGTGCAATGTTGCGTAGGTTTTATTAAAGTGCATTCGGCAATCCACATGGTTAATCTTCTAAAGCATTGCAGATTGTCCACCTAGAAAGACAGAATTTAATGTTTAGTGCAGCTTTTAGTGTTTTTCAAGAAAAAAACAAACAAACAAAACATATCTAAAAGATTAGCTTTGCCTCAGGTTCAGCAAATCTCATATTTATGCACCACAATAGTCCATGGTTGCCTACTTTTGCAAATGAATATCAGGGAGATTGTAAGAGCACTATCAAGGTGCTGCACCAAAGGGGTGTGTCCTGTAGCGCCTAAGAAATTTCAGTTTGGAAATAAAATATATGTAATATATATGTAATACTAACATGATATTCAACTGTCAACAATCACATTCTTTAAAATACTTTCAGAGCTATGTTTCAGTCATTCATTTAAATCATTTAACATTCTTTGACTCTCCTATATTAATTCCACCTAAATTCACGGATGCGTGTAATGTTGCGTAGGTTTTATTAAAGTGCATTCGGCAATCCATATGGTAATCTTCTAAAGCATTGCAGATTGTCCACCTAGAAGGACAGAATTTAATGTTTAGTGCAGCTTTTAGTGTTTTTCAAGAAAAAACCAAACAAACAAAACATATCTAAAATATTAGCTTTGCCTCAGGTTCAGCAAATCTCATATTTATGCACCACAATAGTCCATACAATGTTAATATTAATACATGAGAGGCACATTTATGATTTAAAATATAATTTCAAATTAATGATATTGTAATAACATACACAGATTACAAATATTTTGCTTTAATAATGAACTGGGAGATCACCCAATCTTCAGGGAGTCTCCCTGATATTCAGGGAGAGTTGGCAACTATGCAATAGTCCATACAATGTTGATATTAATACATGAGAGGCACATTTACGATTTAAAATATATTTTCAAATTAATGATATTGTAATAACATACACAGATTACAAATATTTTGCTTTAATAATGAACTGGGAAACAGCCTTTATGCAGCAGCTACAACTGAAGTATTCATTATGTAACATAAAAAGACATCTGCAGCAGCTTCATATTATAGAAATGACATACAAACAGATAATAACTGCGGTGGTCAAGCAAAAGCTGCTTCATCAATGGCAAGATGTATATGCAATTCATAAGCTACCTTATCTTTTGGTGCATATTTTCTTCTTAAGAAGGAATATACGCACTGTGTTTCCCTTACCCCTCCCTCCCCAGCTAATTTTAATACCTCCCCACACCCACTCTTCTTATTTTTTTTCCCAGAGGTGACACGCCTCCTTTTGCTTAAAGCACTATGGTGTGTGTGTGTATATGTGTATATATATATATATATATATATATATATATATACATATATATATACATACACACACACAAACACGATATTTACACTGGCAGACTTGGGGTTTTATGTATCTTCCTATGAGTAATCTCCTAGTAAATCTTTCTTTGTTTATCACCCGTCTGCCCTTTAACAATATTACAATGATTTCAATATTTACTAAGATTTCTCACAGTCTGAACATAGAAAATATGTCTGATATCTCAACTAAGATGGAGAACAAAAAAGCAGCAATTCTGCTTGTACTGTTTAGATATGTAATAGAGCTTGGTCACTGTTTGACTCATTAATCTTGTGATTTCTTACTGCAAACATCTTGTTAACAATTTACAGGAAAGCAATGTTTAATACAGCTATCATATGACTTAGTAGAAAAACTAAGTATAATAGTACCTAATTTTTCTGACCCAGATCCCAATTTTGTTCATGCACAGCCTTTCATCTGCCTGATTAGCCTGAAACCAGACACTGGAACCCTCATGTCCGTGTGACATGACACCTTGCATTTCTCACACTGATAATGTTGTCAGGAGGTTAAAACGTCACACCCCATTAGTGTTTACTGGCAGTAAGCAGAAATGAAACTGAAGTTGTTTTCAATTATTTTCTTATTTTACAACAATGGTCAGAGGCTTCCTACTCCATTAAAAACAGCTGACACTAATGCAGTTTAAGGAAAGAGACAGAATTGCACCTATTAATGTTAAATATTTATAGGAAAATGCATGGCTCATCACATGCATGTTAGTTAGGAAGAACCAGGTAAATGATAGAGATACATCTCTATCATTGTCTGGGACTTCTGGAGCTTAGAGATCCAAGACATGGTGGAAATAGTTGATAACATTTGACAAGCTGTACAGCTTTAAAGGATTTAATTTGCTTCATGTGCGTGAGGACACTAATACTGTAGTTTATACAAGTTAATGCTTATGAAGGTTAGTGTGACTGACATCACAAGAAGGCACATTGAACATGGACACTGTACATAGTAGTGGCTAACACAAACCTCTTCTGAGATGTTTGGGAGGGGTGTGATATGAAATGCCAAAAGTCGGAAACAGTTAACCTGTTGACATAAAACTCAACACCTGTCAGAAAAGTTATTGTAATGGTGAAAATTACTACTGTGTTTCACACTACAATAACCCTAACCTTAACCTTAACCACAACCTTAACCCTAACCACAACCTAGCCCAAATGACTAATTAACCCACTAATTATTTACCTCTGAGTAATACAGCTCTAGTGGCAGTTGGCATGGTTCCCACACGACATAATACATTTCGATGTTAATAAATATTACCCAATGATAGAGCTGATATTGTTTCCATTGCATCATTGTTGATATTTTGATTTTCACTATTGCATTTGTACCTGTTTAGAAGAGTAGTAGTTAATACATATCCACTCCCAATATAGTTTCTTCCTCCCTTTACTTACAGAGTTTAATTGTCATCTACACTCCTGGGACAGATTTTCTGAACTACAGAAAAGGAAAAGATATTGCAGACGTTGGCCATAGCAGCCAATCAGATTCTAGCTCTCATTTTCCTATTACACACTAGAAAATGTCAGCTAGAATCTGATTGTGTACACGCTGTCACAACAATTATGACAGCATGTAAACATTATTTCTCTCGGTACTCCATTCCATGTTTTCCCTTTATCTTTTCCTTGGTCTGAAGTGTTCTAGTGGTTACCTAGTGGCCAGGACACTTTAGGTTCAGTTATGGGTGGTGTTGACACTGACCAATCAGATTTCGGCACTCCCTATTTATAGGCAGCAGCTGTAGCCCTCATTGCTGGTTACAACTTCTAGTGTGTCTAGAGTTACCTGCTTGTGCTGCTGCTGTTTGACTTTCTGTTCCTGCAATTCCAGAGTGTTTCCCTGTGCTCTCCTGCTTTCTACTCCTTTGGACCTTCTACCTGTGCCCACCCTTAGTCCTTCCTCTGTTCCCTGTGTGAGTTTCTGGTTCTCTGTATGTGTATCTTTCTATTGGGATTTTATCCCTCCACTCTGTGCTATTACTATCTGGCACACATCTGTGTGCGTTGCGAGTGCCCGCTGTGATGTTACACATTGTGAAATAGGGACAGCAAAAAGTGTTGTTTTAGCTGACCCTATTTCAAATGTGTAACATCGCAGAATTTTTTTCTTTATGAGCGGGTGAGTATGCGATTTACATACTCACCCATTAATTTTTGGAAAACAGTGCCGCCGCTGGACAAAACCACTGGAGAGCTGAGTAACCCTCTCTGGGGACTTAGGGTTAGGCTATGGGAGGTGGGGCTTAGATGCATTCACTCTAATCTTCTCCATCCCTCTCTCTCACTTACTGTCCTAATCCCTTTTTTTTTTATTCAATCTCCTTGTTTTACCTTAAATGCTTTACTGTTACCAAACCTTAAATCTTTTCTTCTCTGTCTTCTCTGTGTGACACTGCTTCACACACACTTGTATCTGTTCACTGAGCCTGCAGTCACCAGCTCCACAGAGACAGGAAAGGAGGGCTCGGCTTACAGTTACCAGGAGGCTGCCTCTACCCCACTCAGCAACAGGCAGCCTTGCAATTGGCTGCCTGTTGCTCTGTAGCAACAGCCAGGACCACCCTCTGGCAACTGTAAGAAGATCCCTCCTTTCCTGTCTCCTAACTGCCGATCATTCAGCATCTGCTGTGTCTCAGTTATTAGTCCAATTCTGATCCTGTACTGCGGAGACTTCTCAGGAGAAGAGTGTTGCTGAGAGGCCTCCATAGTACAGGACCTGCACTGAGCCAATGAATGGGATGCAGTAGCTGCTGCTAATCTACTACTGTCATAAAAAAATAAAAAAAATTACATGTGCTGATGGGACAGCCTTCTTCCGGCCTCATGAGGGTACCGGCCTACCAGGAAACTTCCCAGTAAGGCCTATTGCCTATTTGACCCTGGTGTTTGTCATCTACACACTCCATTTCTACCTACTCAGGTGTGCTGCGGTTTTGCCATCTAGCACATTTCTGTTTGTTTACTTCGTAGTGTGTCCATACTCCTTGTGGCCCTCTCAGCCTCTCTTTTTCCAGTTAGCACTCAAAATCCACCAGTGGCCACTGGGGGCCGTGACCTGCCGCACGAACCTATACCTACCATCAGGGGCTCTAGAGAAGACCAGGCCCCAGTTACGCCCTGGTGACCTGCTGGCTCAGGATCCTAACATTATCACCAGCCAGCGAATGGTTCAGATAGATACTATAATGGACACATCTACCACTGAAGTCATAAAAGCCTTAATTACTCAGGTGACTAACCTGGGCCAAATAGTTCAATCCCTTGCCAGCCAGATGGATACACAGGAGGAAGCCATTACTAATTTGCGGACCATAGCTGCTCCTGAACCCATTTATCCTGCTATTGTTTCCGATGTGAAGGTGAACCTTCCATACAAATTTTATGGGGACAGAAGTAAATTTGCACTTTTTCGGGAAGCCTGTATATTATTCCAATGATGAATGAGTGAGACGTCAAATAGTAGATATGCTGGTCAGGCGAACATAGGAGAGATGGTCAACCCCGGGGGGAGAAAGGGCTGGTTACATCATATTTCAGGCAGTAGTAGATTAGAGCTTCAGATATTAATACAGGGCCTGAATACTGTGGGTATATGGAGTTCAGCTTCAGAGAAGAAGAGATTTACACACCACTGTAAAATTGCAGCTTGTAATATTATATTAGACCACCAGGTGTCAGCAACGTAATGGAAGTCCACAGAGCCACACAAGAAGCAGGGAGATTGCTGCCTGAGGCTGGTCCAACGGAGACTGCTGCAGGGGAGCGTTTCCCCAGTGGCCCCAGGACATCCAGGCAAGGACAAGGGACCCCTCAGCCAGCCCCAGACTCCAGGCTCCACCAGGGCCTAGATGCAGGAGAAAACTGCTGGTCACCTGCCAGGCAAGATGGCCGCCGCCTCTCCACACCCACGGACAGCACCGCAGGCTCCAAGCAGGAGGGATGGATCCAGGGAGCAGATGACCGCTGGGGAGCAGATTTCCGACGCCCTCCGCGGGTAGCAGCACGTGGTAGGGATCTGCCACCGGCCCCCGGGAACCCCCGCTGGAAAGAGGGGCAAAGTAGGCCCCAGGCCTCTGGTACAGCGCGGGTGAAAAGCCGCGGTATAGGGCAGCTGCAACGGCAGGTGGAAGGCACTGAGGGAGGTAGGGGTGCAGAGGGATCTCCTGGGGAGGTTTTAGTGGGTGCGTGGGTAGAAGGGGGTGTAAGAAATGTCCCTCCGCAGGCCTAATTAGCCGGAGCTCCGGGAGACACGTCTTCTCGCCGCGGCAGCCAGGACACGCCCCCATATTATATTTTTAACTTCAACCAATTGCTCCAGGGAGTGAGAAGCAGCGAGAGGGCCTTATCATCTCCTTAGTTTGAGGGGATCTCCAAGCCTGGGCATTCAGCCTGCACCCTGATGATCCAGCACGGCAATCTGGATGCTTTCCTGACTGCCTTAGGGGTAATCTACGATGACCAGGACCAGGTGTTAATAGCTGAATGCAAACTTTGGCTCTTTGTCAGGGTAGAAGGACAGCTGAAGAATACTGCACTGAATTCTGAAGATAGGCACATGACTGTGGATGGAATGATCCAGCGTTATGCAGCCAATTTAGGGTCCGTTTGTCTGATTCAGTGAAAGATGTCCTAGTCCAATTTCCAACCTCTGGATGACCTGATGAGCTTAGCTATGAGAGCAACACCGCGAGAGGGATTCCTTTATGTGTTCTTCCTTGGTGCACCATGTTCCAGAGATGCAGGCAATCAAGGAGCCAATGCAAATTGGGTCTTTCCATCTCTCCTAGCGAACGAAGTGGCGGTGTCAATCCCAGGGTCTCTGTCTATATTGTGATGGGAAAGCACATTGTGCAGATAACTGCTCCAACAAATCTAGACAGTCAAATGGCGAAGAGGTTCAGCTGGGAATTCATCTAATCTCTTCAAGAATTTGCCTGATTGTACCTGCCCAGCTTTTTGTGGGCATGCAAGCAGTCCCTATTTCCTCTTTTATTGACAGTGGGGAAGCTGGCAACTTTTTATTCATTGGACAGGCACAATCACTGGGCTTCAAATTTTCAGATGTTTTTCCTCCACTTTCTGCCTGTGGATTGGGCGATGCACTATTATCTGGGGGAAAAATCATTAAAAGAACTCTTCCACTTCATTTGAAAATTGGAGCCTGCCATGTGGAAGAACAGAAACTACTCCTCCTTCGCTGTCCTTCAGCACGTCTCGTCCTGGGAAATCCTTGCTGAAACTCCATAATCCCAGTATCGACTGGACAATTGGGGATATTATTCGCTGGAGCAAGTAGTGTTCTTTCTCTTGCATCTCCCCTCCTATTCGCCTTTTGGCATACCTCACTCACTACCATTCCACCTCAATATGCCAACCTTGCTGATGTGTTCTCCAAAACAGCGGCTGACAAACTTCCTCCCCATTGGTCCTATGACTGTACTATTGACCTGGTTCATAGAGCTAAGTTGTCGCGTCCTGAAGCAGCTGCCATGGAAGAATACATCAAGGAAAACCTACAGAAAGGTTTAAACCGCCCTTTAAAGTCTCCTTTAGAAGCTGGGGTTTTCTTGCCAAAAAGGATGGGTCCCTCTGGCCATGTATTGATTTTTAGGCGTTAAATAAAATCACGGTTAAGAATAATTACACTCTACCGTTCATTTCTGACCTTTTTGGTCAACTAAAGGGAACTGTCATCTATACCAAAATTTACCACAGGGAAGCCTATAATTTGGTGCACATCAGGGAGGGAGATGAAAACTGCCTTTAACACCAACTCGGAACACTATGAATATCTAGTCATGACATTAGGCCTGTCCAACGCACCTGCAGTATTTCAAGACATTATCAATGATGTCCTTAGGGACTACTAGGTAGATTTGTGGTCATATACTTGGATGATATTTTTATCTATTTTTCCTCCTGGATGCCCACTGAAAGCATGTACGAAAGGTCCTTACTGGCCTATGGAAGAACAAGTTATATGCAAATCGTAAGGGGTTCTCCATGGACCCAGACAAAGTGCGAGGAATCCTGGAGTGGGTTAAGCCCACCAATTTGAAAGGAGTTCAAAGTTTTCTTGGCTTCTCCACCTATTATAGTGGTTATGCTTGTAACTTCTCCATTCTAGTCCCAATCTCTGACCTTACTAAAAAAGATGCAGACCCTCAAAACTGGCCTTCCAAAATGGAAGCAGCTTTTCAGGCCTTAAAACAAGCATTCTTCACTACCCCAGACCTCCACCATCCTAGGCCTGAACTTACTTTTATTTTAGAAGTGGATGCATCTCATATCGGTGCTGAAGCTGTCCTCCCCCACTGCTATCCACAAGATGCAAAATTTCACTCCTGTGCATATTTTTCTAAAAAGTTCTCGGTTACGGAGCGAAATTATGATGTGGGAAACTGGGAAAGTTTGGCCATAAAATTGACATTTGAGACCTAGAGATACTGGCTTTAGGGTACAGTTTATACCATTACTGTCTTAACTGACCACAAAAATCTGGAATACATCCAATCTGCCAAATATTTAAACCTGTTATGCACTGTCACCGGATGGTGACAGCGCTTACCTCGATTGCTTCCCCTCCTGGGGAAGTTCTGGCACTGCTAAGCAACTTGGATGCCGGAAGGCTGTACGTTGCTCCATCACTGGAGACAGGGTGTAGCTTGGCCGTTGCTATCCACACCTCCTCCACTCCTGCATGTCTGGCGTCCTGGGATAGCCCGGCAACTAGGACGCCAGATCAGCTGTTCTGAGCTTCGTGCCCTGACTACTGGCTCTGCTGTGTGCCTTCATGAGTGACCGCCCTTGTCAGTTCACTGTTTGTTGCAGTGTTGTCTCTTTTTCTTCACGGGTTCTCTCTTGTTGTTCTCTGTTCATACCTGCAAACATTGGGGTCTGTCCGCCAGGGGGCAGCGACCTGCCAGAGTTCTGCAGCACAGACTGGCCCAACCATCAGGGACTCCAGTGAACACCAGGCTCTGTTTAGACACCGCGCCCTGGTTGGCGACCCTAACAAAACCCACGTCAGGCCCGGTGGGCATTGTTCTTCTCTCGGTTCTCCTTCGTTATCACATATAGGCCGGGATCATTGAACCGACGGGCAGATGCCCTCTCACGCTCCTTTCTTCCTGAACATGGCCCAGTGTCTTCACCTCAACCGATCATTCCTTCTACATCAATTATTGCTGCTTTTACGCAGGACCTAAAGTCTCAGCTAGTGTCAGCACAAACACATGCACCCAAACATAAACCAGATCAAAGTCTATTGTGTCCCTTAGGAGCTCAGAAAAGCCATAATTACAGAGTGTCACATTTGTAAATCTGCAGGCCACTTAGGGGTTCAGAAGACCATGGATCTCCTCCATGTTAGTATACGTCCAGGATTTTTTTAGTTCCTGTGAAGTTTGTGCTTGGAACAAAGTACCACGCTCTCTTCTGTTGGTCCACTCCAACCCTTGCCGGTCCTCCGGACTTACCTTTCTATGGACTTCATCACTGATCTGCCTCAATCTCAGAAATGCAGCACTATCTGGGTGGTGGTGGACTGGTTTAGTAAAATGGCGCATTTTACTCCTTTGCAAGGGATACCCTGTGCTCAGAGCTTGTCTAAACTCTTTATTAAAAATATCTTTTGCCTTCATGGGCTCCCTATGGACATTGTTTCAGACAGGGGGGTCACAATTTGGGGCCAGATTTTGGAAAGCATTTTGTAAAATACTTGGGATCAAAGTCAGCCTCTCTTCA
Source organism: Limnodynastes dumerilii (assembly GCA_011038615.1). NCBI lineage: Eukaryota > Metazoa > Chordata > Amphibia > Anura > Limnodynastidae > Limnodynastes > Limnodynastes dumerilii. The sequence goes on from WWET01005024.1 coordinate 85,404, forward strand.
AAATACCATCCCCAATCCAATGGCCAAACAGAGCAGGTCAATCAATCATTGGAGCAATTCTGTCACTGCTACACATCTAGGTTTCAAGATAACTGGGTTGAAAACATCCCCTGGGTGGAATTTGCTTACAATAATGCCATACCCATTTCTTTTGTGTTAATGGTTTCCACGCCAGGTTCAATTCCCTTCTGGTTCCGATGCCTGCATCTTGTCCTGAGGCTAGGGAGACAGTTAAAAAGATGAGGAATATCTGGAAAGTGCTTAATCGTTCCGTGAATCGCACAGCCTCCGGCACTAAGGTCCGGACAGGTAAACGAAGACTTAAGAGCAACTTCAAGTATGGCTGTCCACTCAGAACATCAAAATTAGACAGCTGTCCAAAAAGCTTGGTACTTGATATATTGAGCGATATACTATTACTCATAGAATCAACCCAGTGGCCATTAGACTCAGTATACTCAGAACCTTGAGAATCTCAAACTCTTTCCATGTGTCTCTGTTAAAACCTTTCCAGATTTCCTGAAGATTTAACACTTACCTGCCTCCTAAAGCCCCACCTATCGAGGTGGATGGTCACAAAGAATTTGTAGTTGAGGCCATTTTGGATTCCAAAAAAGTGCGGGTCAGACCCACTATTGGAAAGGGTATGGTCCCGAAGCTAGATCCTGGGTTCCTGATAGACATCTTCATGCAAACTAACTTAAAAGGGAGTTTCATAGAAATGTATCTGATAAACCTGGGGGTAGGGGTATTATAACCCCTCATTAAGGGGGGATACTATTACACGCTGTCACAACAATTGTGACAGTATGTAAACATTCTTTTTCTCGACACTTCATTCCATATTTTCCCCTCAGCTTTTCCCTGGTCTGAGGTGTATTTTGGTTACCTAGCAGCTAGAACACTCTAGGCTCAGTTATGAGTGGTGTTGACACTGGCCAATCAGATGTCGGCACTCCCTATTTATAGGCAGCAGCTGTAGCCCTCATTTCTGGTCATAGCTTCTAGCTTGTCTAGAGTTACCTGCTTTTCCTGCGATTCCTGAGTGTTTCCATGTGCTCTAATCCTTTGGACATTCTACATGTGCCCACCCTCAGTCCTTCCTCTGTTTCCTGTGTGAGTGTGTGGTTCTCTGTATGTGTATCTGTCAATTGGGATTATCTCCCTCTGGGGGTTTCCCTCAATATCTGTGTGTGTAAGTTTCTCCACACTGTACAATTACTATCCAGCCCATACTTGTGTGTGAGTTCCTCCATTCTGTGTGATTACTATCTGGCACATATCCGTTGTGTGAGTTACTCCACTCTGTGCTATTACTATCTGCCACATATCTGTGTGTATATTTCTCCACACTGTGCAATCGGGTACATATTTTGCTAGTGTGATTGTCATCTACATACTCCATTTCCACCTACTCAGATGTGCTGTGCTTTTGCCATCTAGCACATCTTTGTTTGTTTCCTTTATAATGTGTCCATACTCCTTGTGGCCCTCTCAGCCTCTCTCTTTCCAGTTACCACTAATAGATCCACCAGTGGCCACTGGGAGCTGGGAGCTGCGACCTGCTGGGCGTCCTGCCGCACAAACCTATCCCCACCATCAGGGACTCTAGAAAACACCAGGCCCCAGTTAGACTCTACTCCCTGGTGACCTGCTGGCTCAGGATCCTAACAGATTGGTTGCTATGGGCAACATCTCCACTTTTCCTTTCCCATAGTTTAGTAAATCTGGCCCCTGGTTGCTTTATGGTTGGGAAGAATAAATGTGCTAAAAATAAATATACCCAGTTTATATATTTTTTTTAAACCCTCCCAATACATCTTCCTCCACACTTCTTTAAGTCTGCTCAGAGTGTCCTTGTTGACTTTACTTGGGGTGGAGGAAGCCCTGGATGCTGATGCAATGTTTTATTCCACCTTAAGAACAAGGCAGACTTCAGGTTTTGCTCCGACTAGGCCTCCTTGCTCCAAAGAGTCCTAGACTGGTTTTCCAACTCCCTGACGAGGCAATGGACCACATTTGGGAGCAGCTACACCTAGACGCCTCTGCAGTTCCTCATTGTCTCCCTACAATACTGCATATCTTCCACGCCACTATCACACAGACAATAAAAGTATAGAATCATGTACACATGAGAGGCAACATTTCATCGCAATGCTCGTCTCTTGCTCCCACATTCTATAACTGTGACATTCCTCCAGGCCTTAACCCCTGCAATTTAACTAATTAGTTAGCAACAGCATTAAACAGGGTATACTAACTCCTACATAACGTTACTCCTCCCTCTTTTAGCAAGCTTTAATGCAATTACTCTCTATGGACTGGATCCACACCTTTGCACGTTTTCCGTACAAGCGGGGGGTTTTAATTCTGCTTTAGAGAGGAGAGTTAACTCTCCCTGTCACTCCCATCTCTTGTGCGTAAAAAGTGTGACATATGGTGCTATAAGGCAGCCTTAAGTCACACTTGCCGATCAGCGCTTCGTCCAACCGCTGATCCGCTCATACGTAAGTGATCACACCCACACAATAACATTTAAATACTTGCCCAAGCCCATCTTGGCATCAGGAAGGCCCATGTGCCAGTCTATAGAGCTCACTTACGCACTCTGTGTGTGTTAGTGGGCTCATTGTGTTAACTGTTGATCCGATGGATGCTTGGTCATATACCCAACTCGGCCATTTTCTTTAAATCACCAAATTTGGTGCTCAGTTTAAACCTACTGCTTTTAAAGGCTCTCTGTATCCAAACTGCACCTCCAAATTATGTGGTCTCTATGATTTATAAGATGGTACTTGTGGATCATTTCCCAGGGGCCCCCTGATACTTGGTAGCATGGTGTACAGATTTTACTGTCCCCCCAAATTATGAAGAATGGTCCAAAGTTTTCAAATCTTTCACTCATGCTCCCGAAGTCTCATTGTACTTGAGATGCCAATTAAAGTTCTAACCAGGTGATGGTATAGGACGCTGCAGAAGCTTTCATCCTTTCTACCCCATGTACCCTTATGTTGACATTGTACAGTAGGTTCTATGGTTTATGGAACTGCTCTAAACTATTCCCCTAAGGCTGACACTCCACAACCCACTGTATATTAGGGTAGCATTTAGCCTTCCGAATGCAATGCTAAATGGTATAAATGCTACTTATGTATTATTTTTAGTTTTACTAATTTGGAAGCTAATTTGATATATGACTATATTTTTACTACATTCATTAAAGTGCTCTCACAAAATAAATTCATTATTCTATTTCCTCTATAGATGACAGCCTAATAACCTGCACTTGCATGTACATTGTGCTAGTCTGTACAGTGTCCATATACAACCTGTCTTGCTTGGGGATCCATAGTTGCAATAGTATTTCTCCTCTGGGTCGCATCTAAGCCTTTAATAAGTTGTGTGTGTGGTTCTGAATCAGGCCCTGTATGTAATAATCTATACTAATACAAAACTATACTAATACAAAGCTATACTAATTAGTTAGGAAAGCCCATGACTTTGTAAATAAATTTTAATAGATCATCAGAAAATGTCTTATTTTTTTTAGCTTCTTTAGTCTCATCCTTTTATGTATAATAGTGACAGAAGAGAAAATAATATGACTAATAGTAGTGGGAAAGTCTGGACAAGTGCCATTTTGTATTTACACAGTATATCAAAATACCTGTAAATGTATATAAAAATCTTCTAATAACAACACTTTTTCTGTTTTTTATTTATGCTCTGGACTACTACGGAATAACTGTTTTGTGTTGATGAGCTTAGGTTTAAACAGTGAGAATTATACATTGATCTGAGACTAGATATATCCTTCTCAGAGCAGCTATTCTTTCTTTTCATTATTCACTTATGACCCCAAAGAGTTTTAACGAAACCCATACTGCTTTTGGTAAACAACAAAAGTAGTGTTAGACGCTGAATTGCCAGAAGTCAGCTGCTAGGATATACTGTCTTGTTGACATGTGAGGACACGAATAAGCCAGACGCTTTCTGTATCTATTAAAAGAAACTTGAATTTGATCTAGAGTCTCTAGCTTCTGCATGGGTCCCATATTTAACAGTTCAAATTAATTTGCAGTTCATAAATAATTAAAATAATAGGCATATTAGAAGAACTATGATATAAAATTGCGTATTATATACGATTGTTGGAAAGTTGACAGTTAACTTTTTGGCACTGAATGGAAGACTGTCATAAATATCATATTTTGGAGATCTAGATTAGGACCCTTGCAAATAGGTGACTTGATAGATAAGAGGTTGTAAAAATAATGGATGGATTAATATGTTCAAAGCGCTGAAGGTTAAGTACCAATAAATCAATCAATTTTTTAAGGGATTTATTCATGCTGGAAGATTCACCTATTTGAAGATTTATTTCTATACCGCTTTTTAAACTTTTTTCAGTTCAGTTGGAAAGTTGACAGTTAACTTTTTGGCACTGAATGGAAGACTGTCATAAATATCATATTTTAGAGATCTAGATCAGGACCCTTGCAAATAGGTGACTTGATAGATAAGAGGTTGTAAAAATAATGGATGGATTAATACGTTCAAAGCGCTGAGGGTTAAGTACCAATAAATCAATACATTTTTTTAAGGGATTTATTCATGCTGGAAGATTCACCTATTTGAAGATTTATTTCTATACCGCTTTTTAAACTTTTTTCAGCAATTATGAACTGTGGACAGAATTAATTTGATTAAGACTACATACTATTACCTTAAGGATTCCCCCCCTTCATCTCTGGAGGAACAGAGTTTTGAAGGATTACCATTGTTTTGCACTGTGCACTTTGTTTGGGACTCGCTTATTGGATACAATTAGCAACATTGAATTAGTCACATTTTGCTGTTTGCACACAAACAATCATATTGTTTGTATCTTTTCATCTTGTAATTAGCACCATTACACTTTATATATACAGCTACTTTATTTATTATTTAATACATTTTTGAGGTGTTTGGCATCCAATATTATCAGGAACTGGGATTTTATAGGGATTTTGCTGTTTGCACACAAACAATCATATTGTTTATATCTTTTCATCTTGTAGGTAGCACTATTGCACTTTATATATACAGCCACTTTTTTTTATTACTTTATATATGTTTGAGGTGTTTGGCATCCAAATATTATCAGGAACTGAGCTTTTCTAGGGATTGCCTTGAAAAGCCTTTATAGGAGTTTATTTATTATTTGCATTTATTCATTTATTTGTTTATTTATTGATTGGTACTTAACCCTCAGCACTTAGAACATATCAATCCATCCACTATTTTTAGATTTATTTTAAAGAAGTATTGGGACTTCTTTTAATGTGTTTGAAGCTGCAGAGCTAGCGCTACTGTGGTTGACTCCTTTGGTTCACAGATAAGAGGTTGAAACCTGGGGCCTTAAGGCAGCTCCTGCGGGTGGAGCATGCCATGGGAAGAACCAGAGGAACTTGGTACTGCTGACAGGAGACAGCTGACTTGGAAATGCTAGTAGGATATGCTGCAGTCTTGAACAAAGTACTATATAATGCTGGTAGGAGTTAATGCAGACTGCAGATACTGCTGTAAGGAAAGGAATCAGAGCCACAAAACCAACACCTAAAGAAAGAGAGTTGTTCTGGCAATGTGCAGTCAGCTGTTCCTAGTTAAAATAAGGCACCCTGTGCATGGATATGCTGGCTGAATCATGTTACAATGGTTGCAGAAGACTTGTATTCAGAAAGGATCATGTGATGCAGTTCAAGATGACCACATCCATGAAACAGAGCAGCAGGAAGAGTTCATTTACAGATAGTGACACAGAACTAAGGAGTGCCATAGGCCACCGCTGGACCTGATAGACAGGACTAAGACCCAGATGTGTGATACTGACAAGTTTAACTTGATGACTTTCCTCTATCTATCTATCTATCTCAGGGTTGCCGACTCTCCCGGAATGTCCGGGCAGTTCTCCCGGCATCCCGGGAGAGCGGGCAAATCTCCTGCAAGTGACTCGGGGCCTGTTGTTTCATGGAAACCACAGCCTCAAGTCCTGCCCCCCAAGTATACTAGTGTTGCTTGGGCCAGGGAGGGACTTAATGATGCAATTTGCACCATCAAGCCCTGGTCCCGATCCCTATTTCAGCTAAAAGTATTAGACAGGGGGCGGGGCTTAATGACGCAATTTCCATAAATTCCCCTGCATGCATCTCTAGCTTCCCTACTATCTATCTATCTATCTATCTATCTATCTATCTATCTATCTATCTATCTATCTATCTATCAGAATATTGTAATGCAGACACATAGGGCTCTATTTACTAAATGGTGAAGCCTTTGTTTTCAGTAGATAAAGATCGTTTTCACCTGAAAGGCTTTGCCATTTACAAAGCTATAGAAACCATGGAGATCAATAGCTGCAGTACTGCCGATTGACGGCCCGCTTTGATGAATGCGGGCCGGCTGATCGATATGTATAGAGAGACCGCAGGAATACACAGATTGTGTGTATTAATAAAAATACAGTTTTTTGGGGGGCTTTTTATCATAAAAAAATAAATAAACAGACAATTCTATAGGTTTAAAAAGAAAGTAAAGAAAAAGTTAACTCACCTGTCCACATCTCTCTGTCCTCAAAGTTAAGTCCCATATCATGCACAGTGTATTTAACTTTTGGGACTTTAAAATGCTCAAGGGACTTAATCTACAAGTGCAGACGAAAGTCTGTGGTGACAGTCTCATAGACCATCGCGGGACCTCACTGGAGGGGTAAGTATTAGTAAATACTATCCCCGATATTGCTTGATGCGCTAATGATAGTAAATGGACCCCTTACTTCTGAATGAGGGAGCTTCAACGAGGGTCAGAGAGACAGAGAAGAAGAGCAGAGATAGTGGATAGGGAAGAGTGGAAGTACAACACAGAAAAGAAGAAGATAGAGCAGGAGAAGAAGACAGAACAGACAGGACAGAGAAGAGAAGAGAAGGAGCAGATGAAAGGGCAGAGTGGAAGAGAAGAGAAGAAGACAGAACAAAATGTGTTAATTGTTGTATGAATAGTTGATTTTATGCATTCAGGGGTACGATGCCAAACAGATAGCAGTCAGCATTTTACCCATGCAACATATTGATACATGTTGCAACGGCATGTAAAACTTACCTGGTCCCTGGCATGGTCCTGCACCGCATTCTGGTGGAAGTGCGGCTGCAGCTCTCCTAGCACAGTCACATGTGGAGCACCGTCCACAGCCTCTGCGACGAATGTGTGTTCCCTCTCCCTTACCACGTTTATTGGTGCCTGGCTGTTAGGTTACAGCCAGGACAACAAACAATCATTTTAGGAGGCATCAACCAGGAACGCTACTCCACTTTTCCGGTATAGCGTTAGCCTCTTCCTGCACTCACCTGCTATTTCTTGTTCTTGGCTGAAGATCTTTTGTGACTATTGAGTGTGCCCCTTATCTCTCCTGAATTATATTATATTTATTTAGTTATAAAATTCTTATTTGGTGTGTGACTGTGGGCAAGTGAGTAAGTGAGTGAATGCGTGCCCTTGTTTTGTTTTGTGTTGTTTGCCCTGTTTAGGCATTTTCCATCTTGCCTTATTCAAAGTAAAATTTCTATCTGGCACTGTGGTTTTCCTCTCCATGTGTTGCCTGCTCTTGGGAGTTCTTATTCTTGCTTACTTATTTACTCTGGGCTTTGGTTTCTCTGCTATCTCCGGGGAAGGGTTTAAAGGGGCCTGTGCCCTGATAGGCATCACCTGTAAACATAACACATATTACTTTTTGATTTTAATAAGAATTGACCAGTGATACAGCTGTTGTGACCCTAACCTGGTAGAAACTAGGAATCAAGGTGGGAAATATGGTGAAAGGGCCCGATCCAGACCTACGCTCGTGTGCGTTTATACGACGGGCCTAAGCGTAAAAACGGGTATTTGTACTTACGGTACATACACGGGGCAGGTGTTACGCTCATCTTAGCGTATGGGCCTTGATTGTAACAGATTCATATCAACGCTCGAGGGGAATTGCCTGCCATACGAAAGCCGTAATTACGCAACGAGGGTGGCGATTTAAATCATACAGTATGGGCGTGCTAAGTGTCATAACTACGCAATGAGCTTATGGCCGCCCGCGGTTACGATCAGAAAAGTTAGGGTAGGGTTTGCTGGGCGTAAGAAAGCAAAACTAAGTACGACCAAGGGGAGTGCCTATGGGAGTGCATCGGAGGTACGCCGGCGTATATACGCTACACACATGAGCGTTTCATCAGCGTAGGTCTGGATCAGGCGCAAAGTCTTTTAATGATAGTGCACACAAAGACACAAAACATACCTTTTTTCTTGAAGCATATATAGCCATGTCTTTTTAATTTATACGTAACTATTGTCGAGATAGTCAAGCAAGCAAGGATGCATCCAATGATAATTATAGCATTTGGAAATAACATATTATTATCAGGATCTGAAGAAAAAAAATTAATTAAAAGAAATTCACATTAGTAGAGGTTTCAAATATAATACATACACCAGCCAATAAATAGTATAACAGTGTTTCAAGATTTGCTATAAAATATATTTGAAGATGGAATTTAAAACAGTGAGTTAACCTGTCAGACATTCACATATTAATGAATGTATAAAGTGAGGAAAAATCTCCCAGAGTGGCAGTTTTAAATCTTTAGTTCAGTAGTTCATTTGAGAATTTACTCAATCCAAACCTTAAACTGGGTTGTTATTGCACATGGGTGGTTCTTAGTGTTACAATGTTTAGATATGCTATTATACTGGATGCAGATCCAGACCTATGCCATTTAATATGCATACAAATCAGAAATATTACTGTAGGAGACTGGTATTGGAACACTGTGCTTGCAAGGTAAGTGATTAATAAAGCGCTCACACAGAAGCATGGAAATAGCAAAGAATCTGAACGTAGCTAACTCAGATTTTAAGATCCCGTCCCTTATTAGATATTTTAGGATAATTTTGATAGTAACCCTGTATATACCTGCATTTGTTATTCTGAATTACTATTCTCTCATTCTTAAGAGACCTCCATGTCATCCACTGGTCATACCATGGGTTAAATTACAAACAGAACTATTAATCACAGAAACATTGAAACAAAGAAAGTGACGGCAGATAATAGCCACATGGCCCATCCAGTTTGTCCGGTTGTTTATTTTAAACTATACTGACTCTAGACCCTATTTTATCCTTAATTTAGGATATCCTTATATTTATTCCAAGCATGTTTAAACTGTTCTACCTCAGATGAAAGGTCCAACGGGCACTGATCTACCTTAAAGGTTGTGAAAAATTGTGGACTGGTCATTAACCTTATGAATGAATAAACCTTTCAAACCTACACACATTTATGCATCTCCCATTAGGGCAGGCGCTATACTAGTCAGGATTATTCAGCTGTCCAGGGCACCAAGCCTGTGGTGGGGAGCGTCACAAGTTCCACAAGGGGAACAAGTACAATGTCACACAAGGCCGGCAGTACTGTAGTGCAGGAGCATTGGGCTCTAGACACTTTCAGAGTGTGAATGAATTGGAAGTGAATCGGGAGTAAAATATAAGTTAATGTAATTTAAAATGGGAGAGAATAGAGTTTGAATGGAAGAGAGGGGGAGTTTACATAGTGTTAACTGGGGAAGGATTGGGGCAGATTACTTAGTGTGTGAAACTGTGGTAAGGGGTGGATTAATGTAATATTAAGGGGGAGGGGGGTAAAATACTGTGAACAGTGTGTGTGTGTGTGTGTGTGTGTGTGTGTGTCTGAGTGTGTGAGTTTTCCTTCTAATGCATATATTTGTATATGGTAATTACCAGTTAGCAGTTTACCTCATTAATAAATCAATAAGCTTTAAACAATTAGATAGACAGACCAGTATTTCCACAATATGATATCATTTTATTTAACTATAACTATCAGATGTGCTACACCTAAGTAGGCCCAAAGCGTGCAAATGCCTGGAACATACTCCATAAAATCTGGTGAGAGTCCCTGCTACGATGGCTGTCTTTCCAAAGTAGAGACAGACGGAAGTTCTTTTTTGGCTGTCTCTATTTTGAATAGTAGCCATTTTAGATATTCTGAATGGGTGAGTATGCAGAAGCAGGAGAGATGAATGACCTCTCCAGGGACTTTGTGTTAGGAGAAGGGTTAGGGTTAGGCTCTGGGGAAGGGAGGGTTAGGGTTAGGATCAGGCTGTGAGGAAGGGAGGGTTAGGGCAGGCTGTGGGGAAGAGAGGGTTAGGGTGAGGCTGCAGGGAAGGGAGGTTTAGGGTCAGGCTGCAGGGAAAGGAGGGTTAGGGTGAAGCTGCGGGGAAGGGAGGGTTAGGGTGAAGCTGTGGGGAAGGGAGGGTTAGGGTGAAGCTGCGAGGAAGGGAGGGTTAGGGTAGCACGGAGCACTGTGTTCGAGGCAGAGGCAATTAACTTCCCAGCCGGAAAGAACGGCCCTATCGAAATAGGGCCGTTCGCGATGAGGACACACAAAATCTTACTTATCAGTAGTCCTGACTTTCGGTAGACAATTCCAGTTTTTGCAAAAGTGTGGGGTTGAAGGTTTGATAAAGGTGTCTTATGGGGTTTGAGAGGATACCGATCATGATTTTTCAGTCGGGTTTAGCGGTATGCACTAAATATTACACCATCATTCAATATGCTGTAAAGCTTTATGACATGATGTAGTTACTTCACATAATAATACAAAAATATTGGAATATATCCAGGGGCGTAACTAGAACTTTGGGGGTTCCATGGCAAAATTTTAAAGGGCCTTCCCAACTCTTCTTGGGAAACAGTTCAGATATATATAAACACACATAAAAATACCAAACTGATGTAACTAAAATAAAGAAACACCATTTGTGTAGCAGACTACAAATTAAAAGTGCAAAAAATAATAATTTTCAGCTAATTATATTGCACTTTTTAGTATATACTTGTCAGTCCTCTATTAATTTGTATAGTTCATATGTGCTATGACAGGTGCTGTTTTATACCTCTATATGTCATTGTTTTAATAAATATTTACTGTTTTTCATATCACTTGCTTAATTTTTATAACCACAGAAATACTGAGTTTAAGCGTGGTTTTATTCTTACACAAATTAAAAGTGCATTCACCATAAACATTATCCACAGAAACACAGAATGAAATTGCAATAAAATATATTACTTTAGTGAATATGCAATAAAAGGACATTTACATGTTTTTTAATAGCAAATGTTGTGACAAAAAAGTATAATATGAAATGTAAAAATATTATAATATGAATAAAGTTCAAGAAGAATATAGGCATATTGCTCACGCTTAACCCTCTATCACATTTCTAATTACCAAACAGGTGGGTGCAATAGTCTTAGCTGGTTACGCACTATAGACCTGATCCAGACTTACGCACGTAACTTCTATCGCACAGATTAAAGATAATCCGTACAAAGGGGCTGTGCTTTGCCTCTGCCCATAAAGGTGGGTGGGGGAAAGCATTTCAATTGTACAGTGGGGGTTGGTTTTGACATTTATGGGCAGATCAGCGGTCGGACACTCATGTGACTTAAGGCAGTCTTATGGCAGTGTAAATCACACAAAAATCCACACAAGAGAGGAGCGTGACAGGGGGAATTCACTTTCCTCTCTCATTCGTACTGACAGACCGCTGCACATACGGAAAGTGTGTAGGGGGGCGGGATCTGGTTATATATGATACACAGGTTAATCAGCCAAATATTGGTTATCATCTTCATGACATAGAATATATCATTATATAATAGATATATATAATAGATTATATAATAGATATCAGAATGCCAAATAAATTAAAATAATTACATCAAACAATTTGATTGTCACTGGGTTGATCCTATGAGGTAGCAGAAAAGTGGAGAGGACTTTATCTTAGTGTGTGCACAATGCAATGCCCCTGGCTGTCTATGTATTATGTCAATCGCTGAGGACATTGCATTAACTGCCATTAATCTATGAGCAGTCTCGAACTGTAGCAGTAGCATGAACTTTTGTCATCACTGTCTATTAAAACAATGCGTTTAGTTGCACTCATGTATGTTAAATGGATAAAGATTTCTCATGGTAAGATTATTAGATTTATCATTATTTATTCCATGATATTTTTCAGGATTTTTCCTGAACCTCTTTTTTTGTCAGCTTGCACTGTGACTCTGTGATTTTGTTTAAGGACTTTGGGCCTGATCCAGACCTACGATCATGAAATGCTGATGTGCGTAGCGTATTTACGCCAGTGTACCTCTGATGCACTTCCCTCGGCACTCCCCTCGGTCGTACTTAGTTTTGCTTTCTTACGCCCAGCAAACCCTACACTAACTTTTCTGTTCGTAACCGCAGGTGTTCGTAAGCTCAATGCATAGTTACAATGGTTAGCATGCTCATACTGTACGATTTAAATGCCACCCTGCCCTCAGTGCGTATTTCCGAATTTCGTATGGTAGGCTCGAACACTCAACCGTATTTACGAATTTGTTACGATCAAAGCTCATACGCTCTGAATTTCGTAGCGTAACATGAGTGTAACATCTGCCCCATGCATGCACAGTAAATACAAATGGCCATTTTTATGCTTACGACCGTCGCAAAAACGCACCCGAGCGTAGGTCTGGATCAGGCCCTTTAAGTATTTCAAAAGAATTAAACCTTTATATGTATTATGGAAACCAGATTTATCAAAAGAAATTTTGTCATTATACTATTTATCTGAGCTCAAAAATGACCTGTAAAAAGTTGATGTACATTACTAATTTACCTTTTAAATTGTTTAAAAAACAATAAATTTCATTATCCTTAGAGTCTCCTTTCTTAACAGCTGAGCTTTAATTACTATAATAAATTATAACAATACAAGATACAATCTAAAAATCACTATGACTAAGTAATTGTTAACGACAAAATGTAATTATTTGTCAATGCATAACCAAAACCAGAAGGAAGTGGACTTTGTAAATACCAGGTTAATTTCCCCTTGAAAACTCTTATTCATTTCCTGCAATGCATTCTTAAAGTTTTTCTGCAATGAATAAAAAAATATTTACCTATTGCTTAAACTGTATACAAATTGTACTATTTTTCTTTGTACCTTTATTATATTATACCGCAGAACAGAAAATTCTTTCATCTAACTTACTATTCTTCTGTGAGGCTTTTTTCATGTTAGAAGTGGATTCACTTATTCCATGAATGGGTACTTTGTCAAGTTCTGGAAAAAAGTGTTTGTTTTTTTAATTAGATATATTAAAAATATTAAATTTAATAGCATTACTTTAGACTATTAGAATTTGGTGCAAAATATTTGCTAAACTTTAAATATGTTAAAACAAGGAACTCTACTTTCCTATACTAACCAGAAATACTGCCTTACATGTCATTTACAAATGAAATAATGTAACATGCTAAATTTACCTACACATACAGAGAATTGGTTGTCTGGACATTTTCAAATTATTTTATTTATGCCAACAGGTACTAAAATTGGCAACATTAAAAAGCATCCTCTAATCAATTTACTTGTGTGATTTTCCAGATGTATCTTTTTGTAGTCATCACACTGCAACCATGAATTCTTATTCTTATTCTAATTACAATGAGCAATTTAATGGTTTATGTGAATTTTGATTTGCTTTTCCATTAAATGCATAGCAAAACTATGAAGTGCTCATTGATTATGGTGACTCCTACTGACTAGTTAATACCTTTGCATAGTGTGATTAGATATTATCATATTGGGCGGAATCCAGACTTAAGTAAGTGCTTGAAACTAGTTACTCCTGGACTAAACCATGTTGATTTCAGGGGGAGTCAAGTTAATTGTATTGTTTGCATGCAGGGATATATCTTTGAATTGCTTACTGCACACAGATACTGACCAGCATTACTATTACACTGTTATTTAGACTTGGGATAGGAAACGTCACCTCTCAACTCTAATACTGTTTGCAACAAATTAATTATAACGCCCCTGCAATCAACATGGTATAGCCCAGGAGTAACTATTTTCAAGCACTTAAGTCTGGATCCAGTCGATTGCCAGTAAAGTGTGATTTCAAACAGGGAGAATTTGAATGTGCTGGTGACAGCTCTACAGAGTACTATGGCATGTGTAGTGTGACCTGCCTAGGCCTGTAGTTGCAGCTCTGAAATACACTTTCACCTACATTGCTCAGTGAATTTTATATCTCCACACAAAACCTACCAGCAAGGAAGCAATATTAAATTCATCTCAAACAAAAACAAACTGCAACGCACCAGCTCTAATACAATGTGGCGACCTAGGGACCAAGCAAGGTGCTACCCAGACCTCCACTTAGACAATTGAAAAACCAACACGGGAAACTCCTTCCCAACAAGAGGTTAAGCAGGTGCACACTTGAAATAAAAGAAACTACAGTATGGTTCATAAAGTAACAATATTCTTTATTATTCTTGACAGCCCATAACACTGTAACACCAATTTGTGACAGCAAACAATAGCAAGATATATGACATGTTATGTATTAATCCAAAAAGCAACTTGTACTGAGGTCAGAACTAACTGCTATGTGGGTCCATACTAACAGGCAATGTCCCAATGTATAATACAACTGCCTGTGAGTGGAGAGAGCGGTATACTGACAGTACACTAACCGAGGGGAACCACTGCTCACTACCTAAGAGAAGGAGGGAGTACCCTACCCAAGTGCTAGTACCCGCAAGGGCACACTTCGCTCTTTCGAGCAGTAGCAGCCCCTACTCTACCTGAAGCTTGAGCAGTGTCCCCTCCGTGAAGACAGCCGACAGCCGCGGGAAGGTAAACAATTCTCCATGCGCTCCTGCACGTTGTGTGAAGTGGGAGGGGCTGCCGGACCACGCCACCCGATGCGCGTTTCGCCCCCCAGGGCTTTGTCAAGGGTGGGGGTGAATCGTTCGGGTATGTCCTTTTGAGATCTACCGTAGCCAATCAGCCAGCCGGTTCAGCGGACGCACCCACCATACTATATGAAAAAAACACACAGTGTTAAGAACAGTGTTAAAAACGGAATTCAGTGCTGATCTAATTGCTGAAGGAGTGTCTAATTCATGCCTCACTCGGAGTATTGTACCGCTTATTATGGAAATATGAACCGGTGATTTGCATGCTTATTGCAAGACTTAGTGTTATTGGATAAGTTCCACCTATTAGCTTTAGACTATACACAATACCTCGGATGCTATGGTAACTGGGGATCTCCGTAGTAGCTTGAAGGCAGAGGAGTGCCCTTGTTTATTAAATAAGTAAAGAAAATAATAAACTTATAAATAAAAAATAAAAATAAAAATTAACAAATGTAAAGAATAAGAAACAAGATGAAAATAAATATACACACTGCAACATGCACCCATTCATCTCATCTCCTAATTAGTCCTGTAGATATCCCTCCAGAGTAAAATGACCAATTGAGTGGATCTATATTGATTAAAATGACCCCAATAATACTCATCCTGGTGCAATGACCATAATATCAGTTGGGTGTTTAACAATAATGATAGAAGTCCCAATAATTGAGGGGGGGGAGGAGGGAGAAGGATCCATACGGCTTGAGCATATAAAATAAGCCTGATGTAGAGAATTAGGTGCATGAATTGTTGCGGGTACTACTTCTTGCAAATGCCCTACAGCTACTTTTCTCACAATCGCTAACTTAACAGTAAAGGAGGCACATATAGATTAATGCTAGCCGGTATAATCAAGCTAAAAGCTGCAAAAATTCCATTGTTGTCATGCTTGCCAGTAGTGTGTACATACTTCCAAAGTTGCAGTTGAATATGAACCAAAGAAAAGACCAGGTGCAGAAGATAGATTGACTAGATCTAGATAAAAGGTACATAGGAGTTGGTCTCATTCAGGCCATGGGGGGCAACTGTTTTTAAATTAAAGATCCACTTGGTTTCTTTTTGTAAGAGGATTCTATCTACATCTCCCCCCCTACTGTCCAGAGCCACTTGGTCTATTAAGTAAGCTCTGAGGGGCCTGGGGTTGGAATCGTGATATCTCATGATTGTGAGAAAAGTAGCTGTAGGGCATTTGCAAGAAGTAGTACCCGCAACAACTCATGCACCTAATTCTCTACCTCTTCCGAGCAGTAGCTGCCCCTACTCTACCTGAAGCTTAAACAGTGTTCCCTCCGTGAAGACAGCCGGCAGCCGCGGGAAGGTAAACAATTCTCCATGCGCTCCTGCACGTTGTATGAAGTGGGAGGGGCTACCGGACCACGCCACCCGACGCGCGTTTCGCCCCCAGGGCTTTGTCAAGGGTGGGGGTGGATCGTTCGGGTACGTCCTTTTGAGATCTGCCGTAGCCAATCAGCCAGCCGGTTCAGCGGACGCACCCACCATACTATATGAAAAAAACACACAGTGTTAAAAACGGAATTCAGTGCTGATCTAATTGCTGAAGGAGTGTCTAATTCATGCCTCACTCGGAGTATTGTACCGCTTATTATGGAAATATGAACCGGTGATTTGCATGCTTATTGCAAGACTTAGTGTTATTGGATAAGTTCCACCTATTAGCTTTAGACTATACACAATACCTCGGATGCTATGGTAACTGGGGATCTCCGTAGTAGCTTGAAGGCAGAGGAGTGCCCTTGTTTATTAAATAAGTAAAGAAAATAATAAACTTATAAATAAAAAATAAAAATAAAAATTAACAAATGTAAAGAATAAGAAACAAGATGAAAATAAATATACACACTGCAACATGCACCCATTCATCTCATCTCCTAATTAGTCCTGTAGATATCCCTCCAGAGTAAAATGACCAATTGAGTGGATCTATATTGATTAAAATGACCCCAATAATACTCATCCTGGTGCAATGACCATAATATCAGTTGGGTGTTTAACAATAATGATAGAAGTCCCAATAATTGAGGGGGGGGAGGAGGGAGAAGGATCCATACGGCTTGAGCATATAAAATAAGCCTGATGTAGAGAATTAGGTGCATGAGTTGTTGCGGGTACTACTTCTTGCAAATGCCCTACAGCTACTTTTCTCACAATCATGAGATATCACGATTCCAACCCCAGGCCCCTCAGAGCTTACTTAATAGACCAAGTGGCTCTGGACAGTAGGGGGGGAGATGTAGATAGAATCCTCTTACAAAAAGAAACCAAGTGGATCTTTAATTTAAAAACAGTTGCCCCCCATGGCCTGAATGAGACCAACTCCTATGTACCTTTTATCTAGATCTAGTCAATCTATCTTCTGCACCTGGTCTTTTCTTTGGTTCATATTCAACTGCAACTTTGGAAGTATGTACACACTACTGGCAAGCATGACAACAATGGAATTTTTGCAGCTTTTAGCTTGATTATACCGGCTAGCATTAATCTATATGTGCCTCCTTTACTGTTAAGTTAGCGATTGTGAGAAAAGTAGCTGTAGGGCATTTGCAAGAAGTAGTACCCGCAACAATTCATGCACCTAATTCTCTACATCAGGCTTATTTTATATGCTCAAGCCGTATGGATCCTTCTCCCTCCTCCCCCCCCTCAATTATTGGGACTTCTATCATTATTGTTAAACACCCAACTGATATTATGGTCATTGCACCAGGATGAGTATTATTGGGGTCATTTTAATCAATATAGATCCACTCAATTGGTCATTTTACTCTGGAGGGATATCTACAGGACTAATTAGGAGATGAGATGAATGGGTGCATGTTGCAGTGTGTATATTTATTTTCATCTTGTTTCTTATTCTTTACATTTGTTAATTTTTATTTTTATTTTTTATTTATAAGTTTATTATTTTCTTTACTTATTTAATAAACAAGGGCACTCCTCTGCCTTCAAGCTACTACGGAGATCCCCAGTTACCATAGCATCCGAGGTATTGTGTATAGTCTAAAGCTAATAGGTGGAACTTATCCAATAACACTAAGTCTTGCAATAAGCATGCAAATCACCGGTTCATATTTCCATAATAAGCGGTACAATACTCCGAGTGAGGCATGAATTAGACACTCCTTCAGCAATTAGATCAGCACTGAATTCCGTTTTTAACACTGTGTGTTTTTTTCATATAGTATGGTGGGTGCGTCCGCTGAACCGGCTGGCTGATTGGCTACGGCAGATCTCAAAAGGACGTACCCGAACGATCCACCCCCACCCTTGACAAAGCCCTGGGGGCGAAACGCGCGTCGGGTGGCGTGGTCCGGTAGCCCCTCCCACTTCATACAACGTGCAGGAGCGCATGGAGAATTGTTTACCTTCCCGCGGCTGCCGGCTGTCTTCACGGAGGGAACACTGTTTAAGCTTCAGGTAGAGTAGGGGCAGCTACTGCTCGGAAGAGCTGCTCAAACTCCAGGTAGAGTAGGGGCAGCTACTGCTCAGAAGAGCGAAGTGTGCCCTTGCGGGTACTAGC
The DNA here is from genome assembly GCA_011038615.1 of Limnodynastes dumerilii. NCBI lineage: Eukaryota > Metazoa > Chordata > Amphibia > Anura > Limnodynastidae > Limnodynastes > Limnodynastes dumerilii. Next base: position 103,817 of record WWET01005024.1, read on the forward strand.
ACTTGGGTAGGGTACTCCCTCCTTCTCTTAGGTAGTGAGCAGTGGTTCCCCTCGGTTAGTGTACTGTCAGTATACCGCTCTCTCCACTCACAGGCAGTTGTATTATACATTGGGACATTGCCTGTTAGTATGAACCCACATAGCAGTTAGTTCTGACCTCAGTACAAGTTGCTTTTTGGATTAATACATAACATGTCATATATCTTGCTATTGTTTGCTGTCACAAATTGGTGTTACAGTGTTATGGGCTGTCAAGAATAATAAAGAATATTGTTACTTTATGAACCATACTGTAGTTTCTTTTATTTCAAGTGTGCACCTGTTTAACCTCTTGTTGGGAAGGAGTTTCCCGTGTTGGTTTTTTAAATTCATCTCATACTGACGGAATGTAGTTGCCGCTCCAAAGGCCCCATTTTTGACACTGATATAGCTGACAGTTTCTCTGCTGCTCTATCAGTGCCAACACACATGGCACCATGTTGAATGCACTTATTTTCACAAGGTACTCATTCTGATTAGGGTTAGGCAGTATAGGAAGGGTTAGGGCAGGAATGTCAAACTCAAAACCACAACTGGGCCAAACAATCAAAGTATAAGATTGTATAGGCCACAAGAAAAATAAAAAGTCTCATCCAGCCTCCCCGGTATTCCCCATCATGTCTCTCCAGACTCCCCCAGTATTCTCCATTATGTATCTCCAGTCTCCCCCAGTATTCCCCATCATGTCTCTCCAGCCTACCCAGTATTCCCCATCATGTCTCTTTAGAGTCTCCAGTATTTACTATCATGTATCAACGTTCATGTGTCTCCAACCTCCCCACGTATTCCCCATAATGTCTCTCCAGCCTCCCAGTATAACCCATCATGCAAGGGCGTTTCTAGAAATGAAGGGGCCCGTGTGCAGACCCCCACACTGGCCCCTCCCTCCTCCTTCTCAGACGGCCCACCCTCCCAAGACGGGCCCCCCTCTTCTTCTTCTCAACCCCATCCATATCTATACAAACGGAGACGGTCTCCAGCAGTCTTCCATTCCCAACAGTGCACTGCACAGCCTCACGCTCTGCAAACAGAAGAGGAGCATGAGGCTGCGCAGTGCATGCACGCCTGACATCCCCATGTGACACCTGCGCTCAGTGCACTGTTGGGAACGGAAGGCTGCTGGAGACCGTCACCGTTTGTACAGAAATAGGTGGTACTGGGATCTTCCATTGGGTGCAGGGTGAGTGCCACGGGCGGCCCCCTTGTCTGCGGGGGCCCGTGTGCACTGCACACTCTGCACCCATGGTAGATACGCCACTGCCATCATGTGTCTCCAGCCTCCCCAGTATTCCCCATCATCTGTCTCCAGCTCCCAGTAATTCCTCATTCATATGTCTCCAGCTCTCAGTAAATCCCCATTCATATGTCTCCAGCTACCAGTAATTCCCCATATGTGTCTTTAGACTCCAAGTATACACTCTTCTTACCTTTCATCTGCTGCTCTCCTCCGCAGCGTGTGCACTCTTCTTCATTGTTACGGTGTTGTGACCTAATTTCAAGTCAGTGTCATTTGCATAAAGCAATTTGGTTCCTGCTATTAGCCACTTCAGTAGTTATACAGGACAGCTGAAATGGAAGGTTGCTATCAGATATTCATTGTAACTGCCACAGCAGCTAATAGCAGAAACCCTCTTTCAGCCACGATCACCGGGATGAGTCTTGGATCGTGTTTTGAATAATGTTTTCATAGCTAAAGACTGGATACAGAATTTGAAAATAAGGAGGAAAGGTACAGCTGGGCAAAACCATGACAAATTGAAGGGAAGAAAATTTAATCTGCTGCAAGCAACATTAGAGTTGAGAAGAGATGTTTCCCAGCCCAAGTGTAACTAACAGCGTAACAGTAAAAGCTGGTCAGTATCTGCTTGCAATATGCACAAGCAAACTATTCTCCCAGCATTCAAAGTATAAAATTAATTTAACTCCCTCTGAAATTCAACATAGACTTACTCCGGTGCAACCTTCCAACTCTTTTACACTTATTTTCATACTCTGGATTGAGTCCTGAAGCACATGATATTTTTCTGATAATTTACTAAAAGGTTAATTCCACAGAAGTGAAACTAGAAGGAAACTTTAATATAATTACAATATGTCAGGGCTGCCGACTCGCAAATCTCCTGCATGCCCCTACACCCAAACAATTGCCCATGTAATCCCTAGTGTTACTAGGGATGGGTGGGACTTAATGATGTCATCAAGTACCGTCCACCCATTTAACACCTGAGATCATACGTGTGATTGACAGGGGGCATGGCTTAATGACACAATTAGCATAAATTGCGCCATTAAGTCCCACCCTCTCGCAGTAATCTATGACTTCCCTCCGGGTGGCATTTAAAAATCGGCAACCCTGCAATATGTGTCTGATGCACCTGAAACTGAATTTGATGCCTATTGTTAAATTTGTAAATTTCTATAATAAAGCTACACCCAAATGAACTTCAATTACAAACAAATTTACATAAACCATAATCATATTTTGCTAAACTTGCTTTCCTGTTACTTGTTTTAATAGGTTCCTATATTTCACAAGACTTGATTAATGTATGGGAAAATATTTGGAAGTTCTGTCACCATGCACAAATATTTTTATAGCACATAAACAGCCTTCAAGGAAGTCCATACTATTTTGTAATCTCTACAGCAGCCTACCTCTGGAAAGTCCCTAGAGAAACCAGTAAACAGAAATAAGAAAAGAAAACAGTCTAACAACAGAGGTTTCATTCTGGACATTCACTGGGAAGAGAACAAGGATTGTGCTGCTAAGTCCTGTTAAAGCCATAATAATTATGTTTGCACATGATATTCAGAATGCATGCTGTATGACACAATAACCAATGGAAGTAAAGCAGTTGCCTTTAAATGAGTAAAAGGCTCTATAGTTAGTTATAAAATCCACACAGCATATGTGCTAGAGTGTAAACATTTACAGAGCAGGTTCAGTGTTACACAAGTTTCCACAGACTGACAGGAGAATCTAGGCAGAAGAAAGTTTTCTGAGAGATCACGGGCCGTATTCAGAGATCCGTTTTTAAGGAAAGTTTTAGGATCGGATTGACTGCGCATTAATTACGCATGTGTAGTAACTTTTATACACTGTCAATGTAGAGGATAAGCACGGAAATGCCTAAGGAACGGACTTGTGAATCGGGCGTGGAAAAATCCGCACCTAAGTCCGACGGAAATATACGCACCAATGAATTAGCATAGAAATGGGCGGGGGAAGCATTTAG
>WWET01005025.1:13397-24578 GCA_011038615.1 Limnodynastes dumerilii
GGGGAGGGTTAGGGTCAGGCTGCGGGGAGGGGAGTGTTAGGGTCAGGCTGTGGGGAGCAGAGGGTTAGGGTAAGGATTAGGATAAGGGTTGGGGTTAGATAAATAATTACCATTTGCCTCCGCATCTTTGTCCTGGGGATTATTATTGCTTCTCCTCAATGAGGCAGATGCAATCTATTTGAAAGCCAGTTCAGACCTGTCTGAGAGCCACACCCATTTTAAACGACTGCTTAAAGATTTACATTGAATTCTCACTTGATTGGTCGCATGATAAGTGGGGGTTGGGAAATATAAGGTGGGGTCCATCTCTTGGATCTTGCTGAGAGAATTTTGGAGCGCTCTCCCGAGCGTTACAGGCGTCTCTCTCGTATCGTCACTGATGCTGTGACCCTTACGATCTGGGACATAATTATCAGAGACAACGCCATCTGCTACCAGTGATTATGGAAGTATTGCCATCGTTGTAATCATTTCTTTCTGAATTGTAGGGTTGAGATTGATGACACAGTAGGCGGATATCTGAATGCCTTCCAGCAGACCATCACCGACCACACGCAGATGGTAAGTAGGGGATGTCCCCTCTCTATGTATTGGGATGCTATCTCTCTATATTGGGATGTACAGGTATTTTTTTCTTTATATTGGGATGTCGCCTCTCTGTATATTGGGATGTAGGGCATTTTATCTCTCTGTATATTGGGATGTAGGGCATTTTATCTCTCTGTATATTGGGATATCATGTCTCTATATATTGGGATGAAATGTGCCACCTCTCTGTATACTGGGGTGTGTGTGTGTGTGTGTGTATATGTGTGTGTATATGTGTATATATATATACACACACACACACACACACACACACACACACACACACACACACACACACTCTGTATGTTGGGTTGGGATTTCACCTCTCTGTATATTGGGATGTAGGGCATTTCATCTCTGTATACTGGGATGCGTGTGTGTATATATACTCTGTATATTAGGGTATTGCCTGTATATTGGGATGCAGAGGTGTCATCTCTGTTAATGGTTCCTGTGTAGGTGGTGTGCATTCTGTCCAGTAATAACAAGATGAAGTACGACTCTATAAAGAAGTACCTGTGCTTGGACCATCCCATCCCCAGCCAGTGCGTGATCGCCCGGACTCTGAGCAAACCCAAGACTGTTCTCTCTGTCTGTACCAAGATTGCGTTACAGATGAACTGTAAACTGGGAGGGGAACTGTGGAGCGTGGAGATACCCGTGAGTGCTGCTTCTTATCCTTCACTGGTCACGTTTAGCAAATTGCACATCTCTACAAAAAATCAATCGAGCAGTGAGCGGGAAGAACCATTGGACCCCTCCGTATGGCCAGATTTCAGCCGAGATGATGGAGATATCGGTGCCAATATTGGCTAAAATGTTACACAGCCACATACACACAGATCTTACAATCTAAATCTCTTATAGTCACCACACACACATGCTCTTACTGCAGTCAGCAGATATTTATCATACCAGTATGTTGTTGGCAGAAGCAAGAAGTGCATGTACACACATACATATAAACACACACACATGCACACGAATCCCTGACTTACGGATGTTAACCACAGTGTATCGTTGTAGAACTATACATGAATATCTTCTGCTGGGGGCTGCAGGTGACCACATGACATTGGCCAACATGACAATGGCGCTTGTCATCTGATGGAATGTATCAGCATTTATAATTATCTAAATGCCTGGTTATATTTGAGTCTAGGTTTGCTGTGTTATTGGGTTCAGCACTGTGTATATTACCAGGCGGAACCAAATCTAGTTATTTACACAGTTGGATACAGTTTAGTTGAGTATGAGCCGCGTAGAAGGTTTATTTGGCTCTAGGACATTCTTCTTTTATTCCAAAGACCTGGAAAATGTAAACTTAAGAGGGGGAAATGTTTAATGCTTTGTAAATTGAAGAGTGTGATGTACAGCTCATCCTCTCGTGTGTTGCACATCTGGGTTCAGATACAGCTTTATCTGCCATGATGCTTATATTGCGACATGGTGGGGAAGCTAGATTGCAGTCCATTAGTACATCATTAAAAATTTGTTGATTTACCATTTAGCAGCTACCGGCTTCCTGAAGAGATCAGACATTGGAGCTGACATCACCTATTCAATTCATGGGATGAGTCATCCATTCTTTCTGTAGGACACTAAATTGGTGGTGGGACATTGAATGGGTGACCTTTGTTCCATTGTCTGATCTCTGCAGGAAGCCGAAAGCTGCTAATTTGTAAGTAAACAAAGTTTTAATGATTTCTAAAGCCCTATTCAACTTTCCGCAGCAGATCGGACCGCCATGCGTGCCATTTCCCACCATGTATGGCAGAATTTTTCATGTCTTGGGGAAAGGTTTAACTGAGCACAAATGTATAAATGTCTGTGTGTCCTATATATGAAAAGTCTGTGGTTTTTGGTAAGTCCAGATTCATCCTGTGCAGGAGGTAACCATTTTTCATCACCACTAACAGATGCCACGAAATCCAAGACCTGTTAAAAACTGGAAACCTTGATGCTTTTATCTCTAGGTGGAGAAAATGATGATCGTTGGGATTGATATTTACCATGATACGCTAGCGGGACGGAGATCCATTGCTGGATTTGTTGCTAGCATGAACAAAGGAATGACCCGGTAATGTGTTTTTATTGTGTCCTACTGTACATCTCTTTCTATGTCCTGTACTCTGTCTGTGTCCCTAGCTTGAGAGTGCCCTTGCATGGTGTGGACAGGAGGTGGCGCTGGATGTTAAGTGTCTCCTTACCTGAGCAGATGCAGTTCAGTAGATGTGATCAGTTCTGACCGTCTCCCCAGTGCATATCAGACCATCAATGCACTGTTTATAAAGCCCAAGACCATTATAAAAGATTACCAATGTATGCTTATGTATTCATTATTGGAATGTGCCTCTATTGTGTTTTACTTCTGCTTAATATTTTTTCTTTGTCAAACTTTAATTTAGTTGGTTTTCCCGATGTGTGATCCAGGACCAAAGGCAAGAGATTGTTGACGGCCTCAAAGTGTGTATGCAAGGTAACATAAGACCAAGAGGGCAGTGACAATAGTGTGAATGTGCTGGTTTCTTGGAATGCAATCCATTCTGCTGGGGACGTGTCTAGTGGCTAATACTACCAGGGCCACCAAGAGGAATTCTGGGCCCTGGTACTGCAACTCCTTGCCCCCTTCCCTTCCCTCCACTCTTTAACAATACAAATACCCACCAACAGGGGTGTGTTCAAACCCATTGGAGGCGTGGGCTGTGCCTCCTTGGGGGTATGCTTAGCAGGTTGATTGCTATGGGCAACCCCTCCACTTTTCCAAACCCGCAGCTTAGTAATTCTGGCCCCTGGTATCTCGAAGAGTCATCCGCTGAAACGTAAGTGTTTATCCTAACCCCCCCCCTTTCTTGCAGCCTGAACCTACACTTCCCCTTCTTCAGCCCTAAGCCTCCATGCCACCCCCCCACCCAAACCCTAACCTTCCCCTTAAGCCTTAACACTAATCTTTTACCTGCCGCAGCCACCGCAGTAACCCTAACTTATTACCTGCTGCAGCCTGTAGCTATTGGGAATGGGGAAATAGATTCCCATTCCCAATAGTATACTGTTGCTGCCAGTGTACATGGTGTTGCCAGAGAAACCATTTATACCCCTTTCAGATCGCCACTAAAACCCTGGTTTTTGGTGGTGATCTGAAAGGTACCGGGGTCCTGGTCCCGGGTCTGATAACTTAGACACGGCAATGTGAAAGGTGCTGTCCCAGGTTTTCAACCCTGGTCTCACCTAACACACCCGATTGAAGGGATTTGCTTACTGTTCCCCGGGAACTGAGCGCAGCCCCTTCACAATATCAGGGCAGGCCTGGGACCCAGAATTTCCTGGGTCTGCCCAGCTGGACATAACGGGTTTTTTGTAACGGGTTTTTCGTTAAAAACCCGGAAATAACCCGGGTTGGAGATCTGAAGCGGTATTAGGCTCTAGGTTATATTATAGGGTGTTTGTGGATATGTTGGGACCACCCTATTTGGCAAATCTATGTTTCGGTTAATTTCCTTATCATGATTAGTTTAGGTGCAGCAGATCCAGTTCTAACACTATTTACCTCTACAGCTGCCCTGCGTTCCTGGTACAAATGTAACGGTAGCCTGCCCTCGCGTTTAGTCATCTACCGAGATGGCGTGGGTGACGGGCAGCTCAAAGCGGTTGTGAGCTATGAAATCCAGCAGTTTATAGACTGTATACAGTCTGCCGGGAAAGATTATTGGTAAGATTTACTGGTGAATAGATCTGAATATGCATCCTGTAACATGAGATACCATCATGGCTGCTTTGTGTCATTGAAGCTGGTACCTATTCACCTGAGAAGTTTTTATGTTCGTTTATTTTGTTCCTAGCCCTAAACTTTCAGTAGTTGTGGTGAAGAAACGAATTAACACCAGATTCTTTGCTTGTGTTGGTGGCCGATTACAAAATCCACCCCCGGGAACTATAGTGGACACTGAAGTCACCAGACCTGAATGGTATGTAACCCTAATGGCTGCAATGTACAGTAGGTGGTGATATTATTCCAAGACAACACAAGGTCTTACCTGGATCTTGGTTTTTCTAGAAACGGATTGGCAGAGGGTTAAGCTTCGATAGTTAACCCATGACCCAGAGCTGTAGCTAGAAATGTTAGCCCACTTTAGCTTAGTGCCCTGGACAACCGCCACTATCACACACCACTAGTTACAGCCCAGCCATGAGCACTCTAAATCACTTCTTGTCTTATTCCTCTACACTGTTCCTTAACTTCTTCATTCTTCCAATCTCATCATCTCATTCCTCTACACCATTTCTTCTCATTCCTCTACACAGTGCTACTTGGACTATCCTCAGGTGTTACCCAGGACAACTGGTTAAGGTTGGAAGGAAGTACAATACTAAATGACCGGGACATAATTTATAAAATATCTTTATTTTGGGGGCTTAAATGGCATATATACAAAATGCCTGTATAGTATGTATAGGGCCTGGGTATGTGCATACACAATATTACACAATATTAAAAGTGGTAATTGACATGATTCCAAAGAGGGTAACTGGTACTCTCCAAAAAAGGTTGAGAACCGCTGATCAACACTGTTCCTTATCTTCATTCTTCACCGCTCCTCATCTCATTCCGCTACACTGCTCCTCATCTCATTCCTCTACACTGCGCCTTATCTTATTAGTTCTTTACATCTTATTCATTCTTTACCACTCCTCGTGTCCTTCCTCTATTCTGTTCCTCCTCTTATTCCTCTATACGCCCCTCATCTCATTCGTCAATACCGCTCCCTTGTCTATTCTCTACACCACTCCTCATCTCATTCCTCTACGCTGCTCCTCATCTCATTCCTCTACGCCGCTCCTCATCTCATTCCTCTACGCCGCTCCTCATCTCATTTCTCTACGCCGCTCCTCATCTCATTCCTTTACGCTGCTCCTCATCTCATTCCTCTACGCTGCTCCTCATCTCATTCCTCTACGCCGCTCCCTTGTCTATTCTCTACACCGTTCCTCATATCATTCCTCTATGCGGCTCTTTATCTCCTCCTTTATACTAAGCAACCAGTTCATCTGTTAAGAGCAACAGGCAACAAGACAGAATAACTTGCGTTATCAATGATTTTCTAAACCATATACCATGGCCTTGAAAACAAAGGTGCTTACAAGAAAGACTGTTTAGTCCCTGACATGTCACGATGAATAATTCACTACCAAGTATTGATCCCTTACTTACCAAAGTATATTCCCTCCTTGTGCTTTTACCCAGGTATGACTTCTTCATAGTCAGCCAGTCTGTGCGAGTGGGCACGGTGTCCCCGACACACTACAATGTTGTGCATGACAGCGGAGGATTGAAACCAGACCATATGCAGCGTCTGACATACAAGTTGTGTCACCAGTACTATAACTGGCCTGTACGTCACTCATACGTTACTTTTCAGATCACTGTACAGTATGAAACAAACACCTCATTGACACTCTCGTTCTCTGTTCACGTTCCAGGGGGTCATCAGAGTTCCGGCTCCATGCCAGTATGCCCACAAGCTGGCCTTTCTGGTGGGGCAGAGTATTCACCGAGAACCGCACCATTCTTTGGCCAGCCTCCTCTACTACCTGTAGAGACCAGAATGTTTCCTGTCCTGCACCCGTGAGGGGAGCTATTTATTTTGTTTCTTTGTTGTAAAGCAATTGCTACGTTGATAGTTATATTGTTAATTTATTTTGTGCCCTTTATAATTTATGGTTTAGGAGAGAGGACGCCTCTGATATGCTGTAGTCTTATACATACAGTCCTGACACAGGTTAATATCTAGGTATAGTGTGTTAAAAACTGGGAGTTCGTTATTTGCTTTCAGTTAATGTATTTCATTTGATTTGCTATTTGTTTTTTGTTTTCACTCTCTCCATTAATAATTAAACTTCAGTATAAAAAAACTTGTGTCTTTATTTTTACATTTAGTGAACGTTAAAATATCCAAAGCTGGATCCACAATTCAGAAAGTTAGGCAAAGTTCTCATGTAAGTAAGCCTAACTTTTACATCTGCGCATGAACGCACCAGATATATTACGATGGGGAACCTCCAAGCGTACAGAATGCAATTCCGTGTGATAGGAGATCCTAATGACAGGACGGTCCAACACCTCTGCTCACCTAAATGACACCAGGTGGGCGGAGGGAGAACATTTCAATTATACAGTAGGGGATGGCTTTAAGACTTCTGTGCGGATCAGGAAGAGATGTATTAGAACGAGGGCATGTGTATAAACTGGAGGGTGGAAGGTTCAGAGGAAATGGGAATAAAAATGACTTCACTGGAAGGGTGATAGATAAGTGGAATATTCTCCCATCTGAGGTGGTTGAGGTAACACAGTAGAACAAGTTAAACATACTTCGGATAAATATAAGGATATCCTAAATCTTACACTAAATTATGGGTCAAATAAGGTTTAGGGTCAGTATGGTTTAAAATAAATAACTTGGCAGAGTGAATGTGGTTCTTACCTGTTATCACTTACTATGTTTTTTTGGGGGGGCAGAAGATATTGTGAAAGACCAAAACGCATTATTCCACTTTAAACTAAAAAAAGACTAAATAAAGCAACCACACAGACACTAAAGAAGATCTGAGAAATTAATAGTAACACAGGATTCATAGCATATAAAAGTGTGAAACCATATTCTGGGGCTTAATTTGGCTCAAATGGGTGGATTTAGGGTGAGCACATTTTGAAAGGCCTTTCTAGGTCCAGACTTTAAGCTGAGAATACACTAGGACGATAATTGGTCCCAGCAGGGGGTGAGCCGATAAACGGGACGATTTCCCACTAGGGAAATATCCGGTTATCGGCACCATATACCTCCTCTGCTGGGACCGATAATCCTAGCAGAAGAGGGGGGCATTGCTCTCCATGGGCCTGATTCAGAGATTGAAAATAAGAACTTAAAGTTACACCTGGGCTAAACCATGTTGATTTCAGGGGAGTAAAATTTCATTTGTTGCAACAGTATTATAGCATAGTACATAGATATGCAGCAGTGGCTATTGCAGGGAGTAGTACAGACAGGGATCAGCTTCACACAGCGCGGCTTCGGGTGATCCCTGTCTGTACTACTCCCTGCAATAGACACTGCTCCATATCTATGTACTATGCTGCTGCAGCTTTGTACATAGATCCGCAGCAGCGTCTATTACAGGGATAGGGAGCCATTCAGCTTGCTCCCGATATAAATCAAACATGTCAAAAGACCAAACAATCATACCCTAGCGTTTCTGGTGCGTTTATTTGGCGTCTGAAAAATTGATCTTGACCATTAACTACAGCGATTATTTGCCCGATCACCCGATAATTGGGTAATCAGGACAATAATCGCTCTAGTGTATGGCCAGCTTAACACACCTTTAAAGTAATCACTGGCTCACAACTGTTACTGATCATAAGCTACCTAAATGTCTTTATTGCCATATTAAGCAATCAAAACAAACGTCTCTGCACATTGTCACTCGACTGGTAAACATTTGAGTTGTCGATAAAGAGTTCAGGGGACCAGTCACTTGGAATGTGGTTTTGTATAGGATACACCCAACCTATAGATCCCTGTGGTGAACACATCACAGAAGTCTTATCCAATGCATCCGTGACCCATTTGCTCATTTTATCTTTGACATTCGTACAGTTCAATTCCGTTAACGTACAGTTTACGTTATTGTGAGGCCTGTTCCAAAGACCTTCCGTATCCTGGTTCTCTTTATTTTCCAAGATCATCTTTCTTCCGATGGACTTGGACACAAACATTGCGCTTCTCCGATGTAGGGTCTTCAGAGACGCCTCTGAACTAGATGCTGAAGAGGATAATGGGGAATAGAGAAGGGAAAAGTTATCAGTGATAGCGCAAAGCAATGTAGATTTCCGCTCTGGCTTCATTTTCTTTATAAGGGAACTTGTAATGGAACAGTTTGAATTCCTCCGTATGGAAAAGACCTTGGAGGTGGTTTGGTCTGGCTTGGCTTTGGAGGTGTAATGAAGGAGCCGGCTGTCCGCGGTAAACCAGCTGACTTCCGAAAGCCTTCTAAGTACAGGAGTGGACTGTAGATTGGGGAGAAAGTCACGCTCTGCAATTTCATCATTATCCAGCATATAGTTCACATTGGAGTGAGAGCTCCTACGACAATAAGGAAAAACATCTGTACAAGGAGAGTCGCTTAGAGTATTTTTCCTATGATATTTATTCCTCCTTTCTTTCAGCGATACTTTGTATTTTGACTGCGGAGTCACCTCTGAGGTTGCTTCCATATTACCGTTGCTGTCAAACAGATCTGATGATATGTTATAGACATCCTTATCGTGGTCACTGCTTTTCAGAACACTTGTATTTAATTCCACATCATCTCGGGTACTTATCTGATTGTTTACATCAATAAGATTTGAAAATCTTCCTTTGACTAATGAAATAACAAACATATTTACATTATTTATGCCCTGGAAGGAAACTTTAGACATTCCGAAGCCTCCTTTATCTTCTGAGCACCTATAACCCTCATTTTTATTGTGAGGTGAACACGTTGCTTGCGGCAGGGTCACTGAAGGATTCTGGGTAACAGGTAAACTCGATGAAAGAACATCATGTACATCGATTTTATCTTGTGGTCCTCGGACATCACCAGACAGAGGACCGGCGACAATCGGTTCAGAAGGTAAATTAGTGCCATCGGTTTTACTAACATCCCGGGAATAGTTCAAAACTAGTGTATTTGAGTTGTGATCATCACTCAGATCCAAGCTGTTTTTTGTGAATGTTCCGTCCTCTGATATTTCATCTGACTGCGGTAATGAAGCACCTGGTGCTTTGATAAAGTCAGATGGGCCTCTGCAATGGTCTGCGTGACCCTTTTCCTCGTCCAGGTTCAATAGCAAGTGATTCTTTGCTCCATCACAGTCGTCGGCCTCTTCTAGAATCTTATTCAGGCTCTCGGAGAATGGGAAGTCTTCCCACGTTTCCCCCTCATCTTGATGAGTTGCAGCTGCCTCCGCATTCCGGGAATGAAAAGAGGAGCTGATTTGGCTTTGGCAATTTCCCGAGTTCCAAATGCTTTGCAGACAAGTTTCCTGCCGGAGTCCAATTTTTAACTGTACACATGGACTGTGAACGGGTGACGAACCATGAGAGCTGCAGTAACACGCGCTATTACTGGGGGTTTTGTGAATATTTAAAGAGTCTTTAGTGCTCGGAAAAGTGGAATTCAAAATGCTGGTAGCGAGTAAGTTCATAACCTCAGGTGGATTGATTTGTCTCTGCACCAAAACGTGACTTTGCCGAGATTTAAAGCCCCCCTCATGTGACGACTGCCCCGGTGTGTTACACAGCAAGTCTGATGACGTAGTGACTAGGGGGGAATGTAATAAGCCCAGAGACTGCTGCCAATAATCCCCAAATGGATTCCTGCCCTGATGACTGCTACAGCTGCTATCAGAGTACCCCAGATCACTCCAGTCTCTGCCTGTGACGTCTGCAGAGAGGTCAGGCCTGGAGTTTGTCAAACCGTCACTCAGCTCAGACTCCACCAGACGATTATAGCGATGTAAAATCGTGCAGCCGATGGGGTCATCCTTTGGTATACTAATCTGGCAGGCGACAATGCTCCGATGGGGGTCAGCCAGACAGACTGGATTACCTGGAATCTGTAAAAACACAGAACAGGGACTTCATACGCTTTCATTTCTTAAATTAATAAAGTTGAAAGTAAATAAAAATAAGTGATCCACCAGACGATTATAGCGATGTAGAATCGTGCAGCCGATGGGGTCATCCTTTGGTATAATAAGCTGGCAGGCAACAATGCTCCGATGGGAGTCAGCCAGACAGACTGGATTACCTGGAATCTGCAAAAACACAGAACAGGGACTTCATACGCTTTCATTTCTTAAGTTAATAAAGTTAAAAGTAAATAAAAATAAGTGATAATATATATATATATATACACAGAGAAAAACATCCTATGCCGTTGTATATGCTTTTGTATTGTTTCATTTAAACCCTTTGGACCTGATTCACATTTAAGAAAGTGTTCGGTTCTTAAATATACGTAACTAGCAGCAAGGTGGCTTCCATGACACGCCCCCGGGTTTTAGGCTCCCTTACCCTTCGGTTCATAGTTGTGTGCGTAGGGCATCTAATTGCAAACGTTACTGCATAATCGCACCCAGCTGTGTTCATTTAATTGCCTCCCTCCACCCAATCATATCTGCAGACTTAATTATTCCCAGCATGCCCCTTCCTTCATAAGTTACTCCGAACCTAGAAGCATTAGGTCCGTAGCGGTGATTCACAGCATTCCCGTTCCTAAGTCCAACGTGGATGGCGTATAAAAGTTACTACGCCTGCGCAGTATTATCCCCTCCTAAATATACGCACCTAAAACCCTGCAGATTCTGAACTGTGCCCTTTGTGTTTGTTTTCTATGAGGTCAGTGCTGCATGGTCTGGATTTACGCCAACAGTAAAGCATTTAAAGACAAGGGGCCTGATCCAGACCTACGCCCGCGAGCGTAGCGTATGATCGCCCGGGCGTATAAACTTTCACGCCCATGACACTCCCATTGATTGTACCGACTTACGGC